>VKHC01000062.1:0-18287 GCA_015143735.1 Synura sp. LO234KE | reverse complement strand
GTCTCGTGAACGAACTCTGGTGACCACCGATAAATAGTGTCAGTGTCACGGTCCATAAGGTCGCCTTCCAATTGGTAAGTCGACACAGTCGACATTTTCGGGAGCGATACGTTTGACGCATTCGTATTTCGGGGCACCACGGGACAAATATCATAGGCAGTGCTCAGCGGAGGGGACGTCACTCTTCGAGCGGATTCACGAGGGGCGTCCTCCCCGTACTCGTCACCCAAGGAGATCCATTCCTTGCCTTCTGCATCATTAGAGCGCCGTGAACTGTTATAGCCCATGCTACCAACAACATTGGAATCGCTACCATCATTTTCAATCACAACGACAGCCTGAACCAACGCCTGTAGCAACTGCGAACATTCGAATGGTGCGGGGGCCGTTGAAGACGATGAAGTTGAACTCCCAGATTCCATATCATACTGTTTCGCACACATCTTAATTACGGATTTTTTCAACTGCGACACCTCCTTCCGCGCGTCGTTGCTTAACGACAACTTGGGTACCTCTTGGATCATACTGGTGATTAAGTTGATGTAAATTTCTTTCCTATACTTAGGAACACTATCAATGAAGGAATGCAAGGCTCTTATTGTATCAGCGGAATACAAATGAGAGTAAATGGTGTCATGCTGAGCCTTCGCAAGTAACTCCAACAACCAACAAGCTAATTCAATTTGGCCGTTTTCTAACTTTGCTTGAAGCTCTGCACGCCGTTCGCGCTCTTCGTCAGTCGGCTCATCCATAACTCCGTACGCAATTAGTTTAAAACCCCAATCATTATTTGATCCGTCCGAATGGAAATAAACAAGACAACTGTCCGATAAAACTTTGCAAGCTCCTAATCCATTTACGCCAGCCCACACGCGGTCATTGGCGTTGGCTCGCCCAGAATAACGCTGACCCCAAGTCTCGGTTTTTGACGAATTCTTGTAAACAATACAGTAGTCACAATCTTTCTCAGTGGAGCTGCGCTTGTCGAATATGATCTTAATATACTTCGCGTGCGGTATATTGATTTCCCAGTACAAATCCTGGTTGTCGTCGTAAGGATGTTTGGTTTCTATCACTTTCTTCACAGCCTTGATCGGCCTTAACTTTACATTCAGTTGCAAGCTCTCCCTCAATAAGTCCAACGCATACTTCACAACTTCATTACATAAACTCGATGAATCGCTGTTTCTATCCAGTACTACTTCCAATAATTTTGACTTCAGTACTTCTAACGCGGAGATTTCAGACGAGCTTGGAGTAGAAGAATTCTTTGAGTTGGAGCTAGATAATCCACTGATATGCTTTCGCGACAAATTGAACGATGACTTCGTGAAAATATTTCTGATGAAAGCGAGCATGTTCTTCATTCCTCCAAAATAATGATCCACTGAAAAAGCCGTGTCTTTCGGCCATTTCTCTATTATTGATATCAGACTCTCTTGTGCAAATATCATAGAACCTAACCTACTGTAATCCAAAACATATCGTTCCGCACAGTCATTCGTACCGCGCAACACTTGGGTGATCGTTGGCGGGCTTTCTATGTCGCGGTCTCCTGATGCTGACACCAATTGGTCCTCCACACGATACATCGGATGTCGAGCCCGAGGACCTTTCGCGTCGGGTCCCTCGATCAACTCAGAGTTAGGAGTATTTTCGTGGTCTTCAATCTCAACCAACTGTTCAGCTGCTATAGGAGGTCTTGTAGAGGACGATCCGGATGACAATGCATATGCGCTGGCTATCACAGCGTCTAAAGACGTGCTAATAACACAACCATCAACATGGAAAACAGTAGGTAAAGAATCTGAAGATTTTGTAGGAGGCGCCGATGCGCTGATAACTTTCATTGTTCCGGCGAATTTGAAAAATAGGGAGTCTAGATTTCTCTTCCGCACCCACCCAAAGTAGGAATCGCTCGTGCGACCCGGAGAAACAGTCGCCGCGTTGAAATTTACTCTTAGCCATTCATTTTTGGACTCACGCGCTAACACCTTACTACCTGTTGAAATAGTTGTCACCACTGGACTAGTGGTCGAAGGATATTGATACAGCGGTTGAGATTCCCCACCAACAGCAACGTAGACTTTAGGCCAAACGGATCGTTGACCCGCGGAGCCTATTGCTGGGCTGATCTGGGTCTGCGTGGCGGACGATTGATGTGGAGAGTGCACGTAGCTTGTCGCCTCACCGAGCTCGTCACTTCTCGCCTCACTCACCGTGTCCTTCGCCTCACTGACTGGTTCCTTGATTTCGTCTGCTGATTCTCCAGCCGATATCTGCTCAGATTCTTTAAGTTTACCTTCGATTTCTTGCTCACTTTCAACGTACCCATCAACACTCCCTAACACAGAAGCACGATCGTGAACAAGGACGGTAGTCGACATGTCCTTGCGTTTCTCGCCAATCTTCGCCTCCCCGGCTTCCTGCACCCCCACACTCTCTTCTTCAAACATGGCCAGTGTCTCGGGCAAGGGCTCCCTAAGCGGACCATCCCTCAGAAAAAGCATATGACAATAGTTTCTGTACGAACACATTGTTGCATTCAAGTTCTCCAACGACAAATTATTTGTATCAGGAGTGACCCACAGCTTCCATCCCCAATCATTGACAGAACCGTCGGAATGGAAATACAACACAAAGGAGTCCGCCGGTATAATCAAAGGTGGACGCCCACGCAGGGACGGCCAATTACTCGTCGAACTATCTTTGCCTCCGGAGTACTGGTTCTCTCCCCAATAAGACGTGCGGCTATTATCTTTGTAAAACCGAAGGAAGTCGCACCCATTCTCTGTTCGTGTTTGATCATCGAACGTCACAATGAGCTGCATTGCTCCTTTGATCACCACTGGTATATATTCATCTTTGTTATGCTCATAAGGGTGCGAACTCTCAAGAATAAGGGGCCTGGTGGAAGAACCGTTGACGCGAAACGGTGGCATTTGTCTCAAGGTTGTTTGCAGTAATGGTTCTATAAGTTTTAGAAAGTGAGAAATAAGGTAACTCTGAGAAGTAGCAATGCGATCTTCAACACATTCCTCGCCATTTTTCGATGTCACCTTATTTACCGACGCCATATTTTCTAAAACTGAACCAAGACTCGGACTTGCACCAACACTACCGTCGCTACTGGACTTCAGTATGAGGGACAATGATTTTAGACCGAGATATTTCAAATGAGACAACACGCATAAGTGCAATAAAGGCGGTCGCAATGGTGGCTCTGTTCGGTTGATAGTGTGCGCTGATGCGGTCATCTTATAGCCCCAATCCGTGCTTGATTGAGCGGAGTGGAAGTAAAGTACACAGCTGTCAGACGGGATCACCAGAGGGGCTTTACCGTTCACACCCGGCCAGTTCGCCTCGGAATCTTTCCCGTAATACTTGTCCTCACCCCAAACAGCAGACTTAGAGTCATCTTTAAAAAATTTAACGTAATCAGCACTGGACGCTGTTCGAGTGGACGGATGAAACGTTATCTTTATCCTTTTCGCACCGGGGAAGCGTATGTGTGTTTTCAGCTTAGTACTAGCGAGGTAAGGGTGGCTGCTTTCAAACACGGCGACATCGTCTTTTTCAACAATATTCGGCTTTAAGTTCGGACGCTTGTCGATACATTCGACTCTGCTCAAAACCTCATAAAATCGAGATAGCAACAAGTGGTCGGCGCGAAACGAAAAGAGTACTTTTGATAGCAAAGGTGTTGCTAAGGATAGCTGAGCAACTGGACCGCTGGTCTGTGAAGTCGAGTTTGTGCTGCTTTGTTGCGACCCGGCGATTGTAGCGGACTGATTGATGAGGACGAGTCGATTGCGAGGAACTATGAGCGACTGTCCTCTTTGTGACAACAGCATGATCGCGTAAGCGTCTCCGAAACATGTCAGTCCTTTCCACATCACTTCCTTCGGATCCGTTTTCTGTGTAGAGGAATTGTTACTTGTGCTCTCATATGCGGGAGGCAAGGTAGGGGTCAGTATTATACACTCCTCAACATAATTAGACTCGTCACTTAGAATGTACAAAGCCCTCGCACCCGGATAAAACCCATCGTTTTGCAAGCAACCAAACAGCCCCAACAGTCCAAACGTGTAGTTCAATCTCATGGAATCCACTTCAAGTCCTTGACTTGTGAAGCCCCTGTGGGTCTCTACCTCCAACGCCTGCTGCAGCGAGTAGATCACTTCTGGCGCATAATTTATTATCTCTACAGCCGCTCTCCTTACAACCTCGAACCATGGCTCAGACTCACAAAGCGACTGCAATAAGTGTATTCTTGATACTAGCATTCCGATTTCGCTCTCCGAACAAACTTTCGCTCGGGCATGCACATAACCAGTCGCTAGCTCCAACGAAATCGGTTCAGAGATCGAGTGCGAGTGCGACTCCACTGACGATTGCCACACGTTAATACTTGACCCGATGGAGAAAACAAGGTAGCGGACGAAACTGCCAAGATGTCGCGCTCGGAATACGTCGAGTTGCGGCGAAACCGCTACTGAACTCGTTTGAACACCACCAATATTATCCCCATTCTGAAACAGAGAGGATTGAACGAACTGATCCGTGATATCGATGAATGGAAGGGCAGGTAGAACCGATGCGCACACCCTTACGGCGGCAGACCGCACAATACCCTTAGGAGCACTAGTAGCAATTGTTAACAACGGATGAATCAAATACAACCGAATTATATCGCGCAGTGTTGATTGAAATTCTTCGCGCGAAGCTACATGATGACTTTCAGTGTAATTGATCAGACTTACTATTGGAGGAATGCAGCGGTCAGTTACAGATAAGATGTTCAAAAAGTGAGACTCATCAGCACGTTGTCTTGACAGCGGAGGTGATACGGAGCCAAGCAAAGAACGCGAAAAGTGAGCTGATCGGGTTCCGTTATCTGCTGTTATCACTGGTTCGGTAACTGCTATGATCGCCTGAATTTCGGAGCGCGATAAACATTTCGGATAGAACAGCATCTGACTTAATGAGCCCTGCATGGCCCTCTTATCTGTAACGTAGCGAGGGCACTGTCCAATATAGAGCGGCATGGTATTTAGCACGTTAATAAAAGTCTTCTCGTTCTGAAGCAGTTTATGAGCAGGTATATCGGCGACACAAAGCAAGCGATAACCCCAATCATTTTTGTCCTTGTCACTTTCAAAGTAAACTATAAATCGATTTGCAGGTATGTGTAATGGCGGGTGGCCATTTAACCCAGGCCAGTTCCCCGCTCCATCACCGCCGGCGCCTCCACTGTACTTCTTCTCGCCCCAGCAGTCCTTATGGGAATCGTCCTTGTAAAAGCGAACAAAATCGTATTTGTGCTCTGTCCTGGTCTGTTAAGACAATAATTCCGATATACGATCACGCAAAGCAGAAACAATATCAGTAACGGTTTCAGTATCTCGGTATGCTCACAGGTTATATACGGATCACTGCAAGGGGCGCTTACACGTCAAGTGCTGCTAGAAACAAGAAACTGAAAATAAAAGGAAATAACTGAACGTGAGTGAGAAAATAGAGGCTATTCAGCTGAAGTATGAATGGCAGCAGCGTGTATGAAACGGTCGACAGTCGAATCTAATTATAGTATTTATTTGTCCATCATACCTTTTGATCGAAGGAGACTGTGAACGCCACAGCATCCGGAACTTCAACCACTTTATATTCCTTTGTTTCATTCTTGTAAGGGTGCGCACTTTCTACAATTTGAATTACTCGAGTGTCTTTGTTGTCGGTTACAAAATAGAGCGGAATGTCCTTTTCGGAGTCCAGTTGCCCATTCATGTAGACTCGAGTGGTCTTCAATTCGTGCACTACCGTGACATGGGTCCATTCATCTGGCGGCACAATAGCTGAGCTCGAATGAAAGTAGTACAGGTCGGAGTTTGAACTGTCGTTATTATAGTTAGGTGCTGATGCTGAATTCGTCGACGGCGACGCAGATGCATCTGTTGAGTCTTTTTCCCCCACAGTGGAATGACATCTTCGAGTGTCGGACTGAACGAAGAGCTGCAATCGACCGTCATTCCTTAGCTGACATCCGAAACTGGACCATTGTTGCTTCATCACCGACAACGCGCCACTCCTATCGTCATATCCATCCACTAGATTTGGAACCCCCTTGATGTATATCAATCCTCCAAGGTCCTCGTCTGCCAAACGCAGCAAGTCGTCAATTTTAGCTAAGTTGTATTTCTTTTTCACTGTCAGATTGTTATCCCAAATTACGGTTACCGATTCTGCATCAACGGCCGCGACCGTACCCATAGCTTCATCTCCATCCAAATCATCTCCGACTGAAGCGGTGGCAGCTTGTGAGCCTCTAGGGAATTCGATTTTATTCGGTCGTGAGTTCCTGGGACACGGCAACACTCGATCGCCAACCGACAAGAAATTGACTCGTTTAGCACCACCCACACCAGTGATACAGCGTTTGCCACTGCTCGTTCCGTCTACACCATCCGAGCTGTATAAGAGCTCGTCCAGCGCAACTCTTTTCCTCTTTAACCAGAAACAAAAAGTATGCTTCAGATTGATGTCGAAGTGCGGGTAAGTCATTCCGTAAACGTGACGAGACAACACGACTTGCTCATCAATAATGACCCGTGGCGGAGAAGAAATCTGTCCTTGTACCTCCCCCTTCGATCCGGCTGACGTGTTCATCTCCGCGTCACCCGCCGCATTACTTAAAACTGTTAATTGAGCATGATCTTCCGATTGAATAGTTGAGTCGGCACTCCCGCTGCAGGTCTTGGTCTTGGTATCCTCACCTAGCACCATGTCCACATTTATTGGTACACTATTCGCACCCGACTCCTGGCTTTCGCCAGGATATGCAAATTCGTTCTCTGAAGCCTCAAATAGCCTCGGATAATTAACTTTAATTCGAGGGATAGCTGTGATTAGATCGCTCGTGGTTTTCAACTCGGTCAAAACTCCCACAATAATTTGATACGTAAATCTCGACATTGCTCCATTATTTTGCAACTGCATACCGCTCGGGTTAGTATTTACATGACCTTTCATTAACCCATCGTAATCAACACAGCGTCCTACCAGCATTTCCATGAAGCTCCACAGCATGCGATAAAATTCCAAATGCTTCTCTTCACTGCTATCAACAACACAACTTTCTAACAACGTCGCTGCCGAACCCTTTTCATTTCCATGGCTACTTATTCCGTCTAGACTTGCCGCTATGTCCAAATTTAACAAGGTTTTAAATATCGACAGAACCCCACTCTCAAAGAGCATATCGTGGTCAGCAAGGTCATAGTCAATAATAATCGCGCGAACAAGGTTTGTCAACTTGGTCACAAGAGCGTCCCGTCGACTTGATGCCGCTTCCACGGGTGTCTTCCGATACGTAGCTTCTGCTTCCGCGACATTAATCAGTCCTCCTCTTTCGTCCTTGTCATCGACCGGAATCGGGTCTCGATTTTTCTCCTCATTATCGCCCTGACAGGATCCGTCGATTGCTAAATCCGCTTCGGAACTTACTTTGCTCGTAGTAGCAACAAGATCAGCAGTAGTGAGGTTTGGTAGCGTTTTAAATTTGTCGACAGTAGCCTTCACACAATGCACTACCGATTGAAGAAACAAAAAATACTGCGATTTCAGACCGCAAAGTAATTTCCAGTCGCAACCCTCCACACCGTTGAAATAGTGCACCTTATTACCGTTAGACCGCTCAGAGCGCTTCGTGCTCATCAGTTCATTCATATATAGCGTTAAAATCGCCGTTAATGTGTCCGGGTTCGAGCTGCAAGTAGCGATGAGATCCGTTAGCATCCTATACCCGAGTATTCGGAACTTCGCCCGGCGATTTCGTATGATACAGATCCTTCCTAGAGACGGGAGACTGGCAGACGGACTTTGAATGAAACGGACGACCTTTTCGGTTAAGATTCGAAATGGCAAGGATGATCGTGAGGCACTAGTATCCAAATTTCCATGTGCGTAAGTGGTCGGAAGTGTGGGTGATGTCCCCGAATCTCCACCACCGCCGCCGCCGATACTTGGTGTTACATTTCCTGAGTTCGGTTTGAAGATCGATTCACTCACTTTGAGGAAAAGGGTATCCGAGTTGATATCAAGCCCTTCGAAGGTAATTACTGGTAGCGGGGACTGTGCTGTTTCTAGGTGGTTGAATTCGTCCCCAACTGCTTGACCACCATCCCCGCCTGCACTAGCACAGAAAGCATCACTGGGATTACTATGCAAATCATTTAAATCGCGTTCATGAAGGCGGCCTCCATTTATTCTATTGTGTGACGGTGTCTGAATCGCAGGCATGAACTGCACCAACATCTTCGCACGATTGACAGCATCCTCAGAAGTCTGTCTTGTATTACTGTAGAGCGCGGCGTAGTCGTTGCTAGAGGAACCAGATCGATGTAAAGGCGGGCGTTGAGAAAGAGTTAACGAATCACCGCGCTGAAGGGGTACTACGCTCAACCAATTGCCCCCGCCCCCGCCTCCACCGGAACTAGTGCCAGACTTCGTTTCGATGATTTCGAAAAAGTGCCTAATTTTCTGTCCCGCCGACCAAATTTCAATCAGTTCATCTGGGATAGTCGATAAAGTTCCTATAGCCACCGCTAGGGCAAGACCAACTAGATTGTGCTGCCTCAAGAGCGCTGCACACGTCGCATACACCGCTCGGTTGATATCTTCCACACGGCCTCTGTCCTCCTTCACAACCACTTTCATTTTACGACAAAACGCGGCTCCCAGCGAGTTGAAAGGGCGATCGATGATCTCCATCAAGAACCGAACGCTGCGATTGTGTGTTAAATTCCCCGCGCTCGATCGGTCAAAAGAAGACCCGACCGCCGTCTGTTCATCTATCGGGGAGAGGTGGCTCGGGATAAACGGGCCGGATGCTGGCAACTGTGCACTGGACAGACCTTCACCGACGGACAAATCGTCCTTACCGCCTTGCAAAAAATATGCGTCATCCTCATCGTATAGGTGGCAATCACCATTGACTAAAATATCCTCTAACCAATGGGCATGCTTATCCTCTAATTCATTTTCCCACGGGACGCTAAGAATCATCGTAGACACTATGACAGAAGAACAAAATGATAATTGCTTCTCCAGTTCAACCAACCAATGGGCTTGAGGTATATTCGGATTTCTTTTGAACTCCGCCTCGGCGAAGAAGAGCCAGCCCCAATCCTCAGTGCTGCCGTCCGTTTTAAACTCAGCATAGGCCTCGTCCCCCTCTATCACCAGCGGTGGGCGACCCCCGCACCCTGGCCAATTCTCGGATCCGTTGCGTCCTGTAAACTTATCTATCAAAGGATGGCAAGATACCGATTTTTGCGCGTCTCTGTAGAAACGAATGAAATCATAGTTCTGTTCAGTTTTCGTGCGCTCATCAAACACAATTGTGATTTTAATTGCGCCAGGGAATTTAATTTCAATGGTTTGATTCATATTAGAGCCATACGGGTGGTCCGATTCAAAACGCTGGGTTGCGGTGCGTTTACCAGAATCAATGCCGCCTTGCACTGCCAACTTCTTCGCGGGTAACAACCTCAACAAAAACTGCAAACGACGCAAACACAATGGAAGAGGTTTGGCGACATTCTCTAAATTGCAAAGTAACATTTTGTACCCATGAGATTTTGTAAGGTTTGCAATGACGTTCACTACTGTAGGAAGCAGTGTGCCCACGATAGACGCGCGAAGACACTCGTCTATGTCCTCGTCCAGTCGATTCGCTGGCGGTGCAGTCTCTATCTGATGACTGCGGTGTAGAAAAGGAGCAGAAAAATCCAAATCGTCAGCTCCTTGACCGCGACCATTCTCAACAGAAGAACTCATTCCCTCAACACCGTGTTCACCGTCATTATTTAAGGGATTCTTCAACCGGAAAATCGTTCCATTTGCAGTTATCGCCTCGTCCAGCACATCAATGCAGCTGTGCAGTAGCTGCACAAGGATGTCGACGCAAAGGACACCACTCTCTGCATCACCGGCGAGCGTGCCTGGGTACTTTACGGACGCTGTAACCACGGCCTGCGCACCTCGACTTAAAATCAGATTTCCTATCGTCGCCAACATTTGCAATGTGGCCTCGCCCATCAAATTGTCATAATCATTATTTCCTGTCACTTCATTCGAAAGCTGGGCACTATTTTGCACACCATTCGACTCTTTCTCCACATCTCTAATGGTCTCAGCGACAACAGCTGAGCGGGTCTCATTACCTGCAACAAAACATTTGCAGGAAGATTGAATGGATTTCATTTTGATCAGGGTTTCTTTGCTTGAAATCGCTAGGAGAGAGCGCAGTAACTCCGTTTGGTCTACTTGCATCGGGATGTCGGCATCCCCCAAACACTCATCGCTAACTGTTTCGAGATGGGTACTCTGTGATAACAAACGCATCAATCCTTTTGGATCAGACATCTGCCTCAACAACAATTCAAGAACAGACCGCTGCGTGCTCGTCAACGATTCTGCGACGAAGGCGTCCAAGTACTTCACGAGTAATCCGCATTTATCGTGTGGCAAGGGATAAAGAACATCGATGGCGGTTACAAAGAGCCGCAGAGCAGCCGTAGAGATCATATCTCTCTCCAGCTTATTGATATGGTTCAGAGACTCGTCAATAATCGCCATCACTATAGCCAACACTGCAGAGCGCTCGTTGTTGTTAAATATCTCCAGAGCTCTCGCCAGAGGGTATCCGCGAAGCAATTGACATATATTGGAAGCCAATATCCTCATGCAACTCGCCAGGAAGAGAGCGTCGAAAGGGGACGTTGAGCCGGCCAGTATGCGAGTATAACTCCTTTCTATACTCTCTACGAGCGTACTGAATGTTTCTGTCGAAACTTCAATGCAGAGGGGAATTCTAGGGGCAGGCAGGCGTTGAGTCACACTCACGGGTCCGCTGTTACGCTCAGCGACTTCTTCCGGCACCAAACCAGCGGTGGCACCTTTCCTCCCTATCATCGCAAACGATCCGCGGTGAGATATTTGGTCGGCTTTGAAAGAACCCAGGTCCCCTAATGCGGATTTACCGCAATTATTTAAATGGCCATATGCGTTGTCGTGTATGGCCACGAGAACGATCTGGCCCTTAGGTATCCCTCGCACGTACCTTGCCATGAGTTCAGATGCCAGTGGGCTTGATCCAGTGTTGAAAGTTCGGACTTCACCGGGTCGGAAGTTTTCGTCAAGAGGCAGTAAATTGACGCCGGATTTACATTGGAATATTTTTCGCCCGCGAACTATGAAGAACGATTGAGCGCTAGCAGCATTCGCGTCGTTATCATCGTATCCGGCGGATGTCGCTCCAATCTCGTCCGCGATGTGCGCCTCTGCTGACGGAAGCGAGGGCGGCCCATACGGTTCTGATAACCGATCCAAGTGGGTGATAATCCGAGCCGCCACAATCTGGGGGCTCATTTGTAAGACGTCTTCCTTTCTGTGTGTACCGCCATGACCTGGGTAAGACTCTACGGGCACGAGCTCTAAAGACGTAACCGTCGAGTCAGGATCAGGGCGACTCGTCAGGTCGCTGAGATCCAATTCTTGAATAGGACCCAACGGATTTTCCAAAATTTCAAGTCTATATTTAGGTGATGTTGAAAGCAATAATTCTAAAGCACCATCAGGTCTAGGTGGTAAGTAGGGAGGAGGGGCCAAGCCTTCGGTATTCCTCCACCGCATTACAATTGATAAATGAGGGTCGTAGTTCCATACCATGTTGTTACGAGGATCGTAGCACAGCGCTAATGGGATCCCCGTCGCTCCCTTGTACTGTAACAATCCGGAGCGGGCGTGGCCCCCCCTTAAAGCACGCTTCGGACCAGTGTCACACATTGATGAACCCGGTGGAGTTGAGAGTGATTTGCTTGGGGTGACTGGAAAAGATCGTTGTGCGCTCCTCTGCCTGGCGCTTGTGTCGATTACATGATAGCAGAAATCGATAAGCTCATCGCCGGAGTGGAGCCGCAACGACGATGACACAGCCGCTTCGTAACTTTTTGGATACGTCATGATCAAACGCTCTCCATTAGAAACAAAACTAGATCTTGGTAACACATACTCAGCGTTGTAACCGTCCCCGTCCCAGACATATTCAGTATCTTGAATGCACTTGTAGCTGCTCAGAGGATCTACAATTAAAGTCCGCAACACCGGCTGCCCAACCCTGCCCTCCACCTTCCGTGCAATACCTTGCACTTCCACCTGTTCGTCTGCCCTTCCCTCCGGCCATCCGGCTGGATCCAGGAAACTTCCATACGAGCCGTACAGGAATATCAAGAATCTTCCGTCCGAGCATAGTCTCAAGGCAGTCATATTTAATACTCCACCACCAGCGTGAGCAGATTCCGCTTCCATATCATCAGCCCCAACGACCCTCTGATCAGGATGAGGAGAAACTGCTGGAGATCGGCGAGGATGCGCTAGAACTTGATGCACTTTCAGGCTTTTCAGAGGAATCGGTGCTTTGGAAACACGAATTGGACGGGCTCGAGAGAAATCAGTAGTAACGCTAGCATTCGTCGGACTGGGAAATTCAAAGCGAATATATCGCGCCCTACTCTCGTCCAAGACCTCCCCATCCTCTCCCTGCTCGCCCTCTTCGTCGGTCTCTGTGGTCACTTGTCTTAGGCGAGGAAGCAGCACCGTCACTACCGGGTTATTGCATCCCGTGGTCACGGTTAGCACGGACTCATTCCAACGAGCGTACACCACATTGTCGCAGGAGTAGGTAATGACAATGTACAAATCAATCTCATCCTCTTTCAGAGCCACGTTCGGATCAGAGCCCTCACTCCGAACCACTTTGGTTTCCGAGACTCTTGCCGCAGTCCATGTCTCCACCATCAGTTCTATATTTAACCCCACCATCTCCACCATCCTCTCCTCGTTCAAATCCAGAACCAGACTCTGGTCGGTGTCCAGGTAAGGGAGGTCATAGGAGGTGTAAGCTACACCATCCTCGCCCACGTAGTCGGATCGATACGAACTGTCCAACGTCGTGCCCGACTCTGTGATAGTTGCGGGCGGGCGATCAGTCGTACAGAACAACACATTTGCGCCATACTCCGCCGTGCAATAATTCACCGTTTCGTCGTATTCCTTCTGCACACCTGCCTGGTCCCCGGCTGGCGGCAGACCTCCTCCTGTTTCTTCTGGAGTACGGCTCCCAATAGAAAGCTCGGTTATGATCATCGGAGCTGAGGACGAGAACGCTGGAAACCGCGAAACAAACTCATCTTCCGGGGGACCGCTACGGTGCAGTCTGTCGGCGCTCGGGGCGGTCGCGGGTCGCCGTGAATGATCGCCCGTCGGGGACTTGACTTCTTCCAACACCAACTCCTCCTTCGATTCGTCCAGAATTGCGACAGCGCCATCGTCATCGTCTTCTCCGGAGGAAGGAAGGTCCGTTTCTATCGGTTGCGCAGAGTGTTCGACTGCTGCTCCATCCGCTCCTATTCCACCTGTACCGAGCACGACTTGGCTCTTTGCATACTCCACGTCGACCGAAACCGACAACGAACGAAGAGGAGGCAACTCGATGGGGACGACTGCCTCTAGCTTCAACGTCGAAACGGAGAAAACCGCCAACCGAAAAGGACCCAATAAATAACTTATATGTAAGTAAAGCTTCCCGCTGACACAGACCAACTCGACGAGTTTGGAGGCAGCACTCAATAAGCAAACTTCACCCGACCATCTCCGAATCTGATCCTCCACCTCGACGTTCGCGCCGTAAGGTCCGCCCTGCACAGTGCCGTGAAACCCAGTGCCCACCTTATGAAGCGTCCCATTGGAGCCGTCCCACACATACAAATACACGCCGTCTGTGGCCAACGCGCTATTGCACAATGACTTCGGCGTCCTCTCCCCCGTCTCTGACGCACTGTTTGCTGACAGAGATATATCTTTACCACCCAGAGAGGCACGATCACCACCGATACCTCGAGCTGAACTTCCGCCCAAGTAGGAATTCGAGGAAGAGGTAACTATGCTGAAACGGTTCACCACAGCCTCTGGTTCCGGTAAGGACAGAGACAATTCCGTTGAAATGGTTTCCAGTCGATCCATGAAGCTTTTCACAATCGATGGCAACCGAACCATCCCGTCCCTTATGAGAATGGCGACGGTTACCAAGTCCCTAACGGATCCGGCGGTTACGCCTACGGCCAGCATGAGCGCCAATGCGTAGGATTGGTTGTCTGCGGAAAGAATAAATAAGCGTGAACTGCCTTTTCTCGGTACGATTGCTTTGATTAAGAGGATTGAATAACACATGCATTTATATTATTTACGATGTGCAGTAAAACGGTTACCTCCAGTGGTGCATTTGGCCACATGCTCTGCGTATGAAAGGATCGAGCGAACCGTTTCATGTTGAGGAGACCCTTCTTTGACCTTTGAAAGCACGTCTGCGAATGGTCGACTAAAGAGATCTAGCAGAGTGGAACTCAGAGCTCGAAAAAGAGCAGGGTCTACACACAAACGTCATTCGAACAAACGGTGGAAAATTGATTACTCTTGTCGTTGAAGGTTACGTTAACTTAACTGTTTTTTCCTACGCATGTCGCTATAGAAATGACCATTCGAACAGATGACGCCGTCAGCAATGCATTTGCGTTCCCTTTGGAGTCATCAATTGAACTATCCTTCGAATCTATACTGGTCGAAAGATAATTCTCAAGTTGGAGTGCATCAGAAGCTTGTGCCTTCATGGACTCCCTCAGCAGCGCCTACAAAATGAGTAAAAGAACGAAAATGTGAAATATATATAATGCACCGCGTACCAGATGTATTCGGAGAAGCAATCGAAATCTCATCTTGTTGGAAACCATAAAACTGGATTTGTCAAATTCTTCCGATGGAGAGAGATTCTATAATTCACAACTATTAAACCTATATGGAGGTAGAAAAAGAGAAATCACCTCAAAATCTTCGACACTTGCTAGGCCAGTACCCGCGCCAGGCTTTGAAAATATATCAAGAAGCTTTTTTATTCTGCACGAACTCTCTGAAATATAGCTCTTGTTTGTTCCC
The DNA here is from genome assembly GCA_015143735.1 of Synura sp. LO234KE. NCBI lineage: Eukaryota > Synurophyceae > Synurales > Mallomonadaceae > Synura > Synura sp. LO234KE. The sequence continues at coordinate 3,239 of VKHC01000062.1, read as the reverse complement.
ACAGCTACCTGTTTTTAAAAATGATCAAATTTCACGCAGGAAACACAATAGCCTATGAAAGTACCTTCTCAATTTCAATTTCTTCGAATTTCGCCAATTCATCGCAAATTCCTCCCACATAAACATCATTGAAAATTGAAGAGTTGTGAACATTTAGCCAATCCGAATCATCAGATGGTGGTGCATTGTACTTAGTGCTATCAAGCACATTACCCATCGTTTGAGCCAAACTTTATATGGACACGAAATCTTATCTGCCAGTGGCATGAGACTTGGAAATTCCAATGAGCGTGTACAGAGCGAAACGGTTACTTCCGTACTCATAAAATGAGCGTTGTTGCATTAGCCAAGCCTGGGGGCGAACTTCCTATCGGTTGCAGAGTAACTACCGGTCTAAATGGAAAATTTGCATATGAAGGCATAGTTTTTCAAAAGAGAACTGTTGTTGTTTACGATGTTAAGTACGATGACGGTGATGTCGGAGTGGGATTAACTCGAGATATGATTAACCCGGTTGAGCTTGTAAGCGAATCATCTCTTGGGAATAAGGTATCTATTGATTCTGATAACAAAGTTTCGAATCAAGTCCTTAAAGTTGGAGAGGCTGTTGAAGTTAGCTCCGGTGATAATGGCACATACAGAAGCGGAATATTATCGAAAAAGAAACTGGTTATTGCATATGATGTAACTCTTGAGGATGGAACAAAAGAAAGCAATATCTTGTCGGATAATATACGTAAGGGCGAGCAGGCATCGCCGTCGAAGGCGCAACAATCATTTAAGGTTGGCGATGAAGTTGAAGCGAAGTTGAACTCTAAATATCTTAAGGCTGTTGTCACAAGAAAAAGACTTGATATATCTTACACCATCACCTACGCTGATGGAAGTGTGGAAGAAGGGGTAACAATAGGAAGAATTCGATTTAAAAAGAACCCAGAGAACTTGGGTGACATTGGACTCGGCGTGAATACAAGAGTTGAAAGTCGATATCGCGACGGAAAAAAATATTTTCCCGGTATAATCAAGAAAGTGAATGATAATGGGACGTATGATGTCAAGTATGATGATGGTGATGTCGAAGTTGGCGTGACTAAAGATAAGATTCGAAAACTTGACGAGAAGAACTTAAAAACCTCAGAATCAGTTAACACCGGTGGAGAAGACATTGAACTTCAAGTGCAGGATGAGGTGGAAGTTCGTTACCGTGGTAAAGAGAAGTATTATCCGGGAGTCGTCAGTCGCAAGCGTTTAGACGGCACCTATGACATCGACTACCGCGATGGCGAGAAAGAGAGCCACGTCCCGATAGAATACATTCGCTTGCTATCTAAGCGAAGTAAAAGGGATAAAGATCGCTCTCCTGGCAGGCGCTCCTCTTCACCTCGTAGTGGCGACGAACCAGAAACTGGAACCAAACGGAAATATAAAAGAGGCGATCGCGTAACGGCCAACTACAGAGGGAGAGGCCGATTCCACCCGGCTAGGATAACAAGGGTTCGACTGTCAGGCGCCTATGACGTAGAGTATGAGGATGGAGAAGCGGAGTCTAATCTGGATGTGGATCTGCTTCGTCCCGCGGAATCGTCGGGCGGTGACCAAGACAGGAACCAGAAATCTGATGGAAGTTACCAAGAGGGCGACAAGGTGGAGGGCAATTATAAGGGTAAAGGGAAGTTCTACTGCGGTAGGATCAGCAGAGTCCGAAGGGACGGGACCTATGACATCGACTACGACGACGGGGAGAAGGAGACTGGAGTTAGCGGAGACTTGATTCGTTCTGTGGGCGGGGACAAGAAGAAGAGCGATAGCGGGGTGGGGGTCTATGAGGAGGGCGAGAAGGTGGAGGGCAATTATAAGGGTCGAGGGAAGTTCTTTCCGGGTCGGATTGTGAGGGTTAGGCCGGACGGGACCTATGACATAGACTATGACGACGGGGAGAAGGAGATTCGATTGGAGAAGGAGTTGATCCGTAAGCGCGCTGATATTGTATTTGAGGTCGGTGAGAAGGTGGAGGCCGACTTCAGGGGGCGGGGGAAATACAAACCCGGAAGAATAACGGAAGTGCGAAACGGCGGAACTTTCAATATTGACTACGACGACGGATTCGGTGAGGTACGAGTACCGGCGGACCGCATTCGGCGAGTCGCATTGGAACTGGCCGATGTGAAGGTCGGTAGCAAAGTGGAGGCGAGGTACCGCGGGAAAGACAAGTATTATCCTGGGGTAGTGTCGTCCAAATATCCCAGCGGCTCCGTTGATATTGACTACGATGACGGAGAGAAAGAAAGGAGAGTTCCGTTGGAACTAGTCCGTTTGCCAGCAGGCACAGATACTGGGCGTGACCGGACCGAGGCAGCGACACGTTTGCAGGTAGGTGACAAGGTGGAGGCCGACTACAGACAGAAAGGGAAATATTATCCCGGTAAGATCTGCAGGATTCGGGCGAACGGGAATTGCGACATCGACTACGACGACGGGGAGAAGGAAGTTGGGGTGGAGCCCGCCCATATCCGTGTCTTGGGGAAATCTGTTGATGGTCCGTCTGCGAGGTCCAGCAATCTCTTTAGGGAGGGCGACAAGGTGGAGGGCAATTATAAGGGTAAAGGAAAGTACTACTCCGGTAGGATCAGCAGAGTCCGAAGGGACGGGACCTATGACATCGACTACGACGACGGGGAGAAGGAGACTGGAGTTAGCGGAGACTTGATTCGTTCTGTGGGCGGGGACAAGAAGAAGAGCGATAGCGGGGTGGGGGTCTATGAGGAGGGCGAGAAGGTGGAGGGCAATTATAAGGGTCGAGGGAAGTTCTTTCCGGGTCGGATTGTGAGGGTTAGGCCGGACGGGACCTATGACATCGACTATGACGACGGGGAGAAGGAGATTCGATTGGAGAAGGAGTTGATCCGTAAGCGCGCTGATATTGTGTTTACGGTCGGTGAGAAGGTGGAGGGCAATTATAAGGGAAAAGGGAAGTTCTTCTCTGGGGTCATTAGTCGGGCTCGAGTGAATGGGACCTATGACATAGACTATGACGATGGAGAGAAGGAGACCGAAATGAGTGTCGATTTGATTCGTGGATTGGATGGCGGGAGGAAGTCTGGTGACAGTCCGTTGAAGAGGTCAAATAATGTCTTTACGGAGGGCGACAAGGTGGAGGGCAACTATAAGGGTAAAGGAAAGTACTACTCCGGTAGGATCAGCAGAGTCCGAAGGGACGGGACCTATGACATCGACTACGA
>VKHC01000061.1:0-21397 GCA_015143735.1 Synura sp. LO234KE | reverse complement strand
AATCCATAATCGAAGTCAGGGTCGAGTTTCCAGTTCATCTTTTTCGCGAAGGGCAAGGCTCTTTTCCTCTCCAGGGCGGGCAAGTACTTCTTCAACTCCGAGATAATAGGCTCCATCTGACGCGCGTATCGAACCCAGCCTCCGATCGCCTTGGGTGATATCCCGTGGCGGACCTGACCCATCGAGTGGGTCTGTACAGTGCGATTGGACCGGTGGAAGTCCAGCACGCTCGGGTCCCAAGGCAACTTCACCGCTGTCATCACTTCCCGCATAGAGCCCTCGGGGTCCGCCACCAACTGCTCGTAGCTGAAGTCCAGGACTCGCCCGGGAAGCACGGTGCGGAAGTGGTGCATGATCTCGAGGTATTGGACATACTGAGACACCAGGTGCACTGGATCCAACGACCACTCCAAACCTCCGTCGTCGAATTTGTGTTTGTAGCAACTCAACAAAGTGTCCAGCGGATCTCGAATCGTGTGGATAATAACAGCGTTGGGGAAGACGAGGTGAATAAGCCCAATGTTCTTATAGTTGAAGAGCATTTTGTCCACAATGCGTTTGTACTTTTGTGTGCGTCCGTCCTGTGCGGACATACGCCTGGCCTTTGTGGTCATGTTCAGTATGATCCCCTCGCCGTACCTCTTGACTACTTTCTGAATCATCTTCATGGCGTTATCGCCTTGCATGACGGCGACGAGCTCGTCACGGAAAGGCGGTAGAGCGGTGTTGAACACACTCTCTTCTCCGATGCCAACAACATCCTTGTGCGCGTCCAACATGGTCTCCAACAACGTGGACCCTGAGCGCATCATGCCCACAATAAATATCGGTACCATAGAAGATAGACCGATATTGTTTGATTGGTCTGGCCAGAAGTTCTTCGCGAATATCGATTTAATGCTGTCGGCTTCCTTTGCGTCGGGGGACTGCCACAGGGACGGGTGCTCCTCCTTCATTAGGTCGTGTGCCTTCTCCAAATATTTCCAGCTTCTCCGGTAATCTTTTGCCGCCTCTGCAGCCTAAGAAGCAGAACAAACTGTGAATTCTTATACCGCAAAATTGAAATCATGCAAGAAACTCGACCTCGAAAAGGGCCCAGTATATATCCGGGGGTATTTTAACATGGCCAACTTCATCTCTATGGTTAGTGCGATATAAAGAAGACGCCTCATTATCACTTGCAAATTTTTCTGTGATTTTGCGATACTTTTTGACTGCAGATTTCATCTCCGACATCAATCGCCGCCAACTTTTATTGTCCGTTTTGTTTTGCTCCCTAAGAACCTTCACCAGAGGCAGGTATACTGAGATGTGATCAGGCCGCAACTTTATTGCTTCCTTGTATGAATCCACAGCTTGATCTAATAACCCCATCATTCCAAGAGTATCCCCCTTGCTATACAACGCGGAAGATTTATCGAATCGAGAATCCGCTAATGAAAAACTTTTATCATGGCTTTCCAGAGATTCTTTTCCTCTACCCATCATTTTCAGCAGGATCCCTTTATTTTGATGTAGTTGCACTAGCAAATCTTTCTTCCCAGCGTCTGTTAGTTCGATAGCTTTATCAAAGCTTAAGAGTGCCTCTTGTTGTATTTCAACCCCTCCATTATGCCAAATTGCATCTTGCATTTGAAGATTCATGGCTATAGAAGCCCAAGCCATAGCTTTCATTTCGTCGGAGCCTTGCAAATTTTCAAGAGATTTGAGTCTTTCCTTAGCATCTTGCAATGCTTTCTGTAGCGCCAAGAGATCTTCAGGCTTTTTCTTCGCACAATCAGCAAATTTTAGGTTACACAGAAAAAGAAAGTGGATCAAAGTAAAGCATTTCATAATTAAAGTTCCCGAACTATTTTCTGTCATTCACCGTGTCGAAACGTCGGAACTTTGTTTCAAAAATCGCTAGAGTTGGAGTGGAAAATGAATGTTATCAGGGAAATCGATAAAATTAACAAGAGAGAGATAGAAAATGGGATATTTGGAGGTATTGGAAAGGTAGGGTATTTAAATAATATGCAAATCTTAATTAATTATCCATGTAGGGGTCTTGGCACGATCAATACAAAGACAGCGCGTGGGTTTATATTGGTGGTCTCTCATACGAATTAAGTGAAGGGGACATCATTTGTTTTATGTCGCAATGGGGCGAGATAGAAGACATAAACCTTGTCAGGGAGAAGGGAAATAATAAATCGAAAGGTTTTGCATTTGTGAAATACGAGGATCAAAGGAGCACAATATTAGCAGTTGATAATTTTAACGGTATAAAGCTCTTAGGTAGAACTCTTAGATGTGACCACTGTGAAAAATATAAGTTACCGAAAGAGGTGAGAGAAAGAGAGGAAGAAGAAATTGAAGCAAATCCAAACAGAGACATCCAAATTGGACCAGGTCATGCTTATCAAAATCAGCAACTTGCCAATGAGTTTGATGTACTTTCTGGCCAAGATCTTTGGTCCGCTCCCGTTAAAAAAGCGCCCGATCACAAGAAAGTAGATGTTGAAACACCTTTTAAAGAATCCATTACAGACGCAGAGCTCAAAATATCCAATCAAAAACTTAGAAAAGTAGAAAAGAAGCTGAAAAAGAGAAAACGATACAGAGAGGAGGGCGACCCTTCAAAATCCGTGGGGTCTATGGACGGGGCTTCTAATGTTGTTGATGATAGTGCGGAGGGATATAATTTGAATGCAGTACTACAAGCTAAGAACCAAATGTCCGCTGGGAGCGGAAATTCCGGAGGTCATGCAAGCGAGCTGGATAGACTAATGGAGATACAACGACAATCTCAATCCGCAGCACAGCCTTCAGCATCAGGTTAGTTTGAGTATACATTTTCGCGCGGTGCGCTTATAGAAATAATGCATGCTTCATCAGGCTTATATAACTCTTGGCGCGGAAAGCGAGATCCTTCGTTTGCGTCCGCTCTTGAAAATGAAAGAAAGAGGGCTAGTGTAATGAATGGAGGTCTGGTGGATCACGAGAAGTCGAGAAGGAGTGAGTTCGCTGGATTCGGCGGTATGAAGCGTCGGCGGTAGTGCTGTCGTTCGTAGGTGGAACTGATAATTATTTGCAAATGACGATGATCAGAACAACATGAAGCGTTGATCAGGGTGCGTGTAGCATGGTGATTTACCTTTGAATGCGGTCCTCGAGTGGCTTCCATCACTACACTTAATTTCTCATTAATTCACAGCGGTGACGATAACATTTCCCATCGCCTTCAAATTAAAATCATTATAATTTATCTCCGAAGATCGACGAATTACCCGAAGAGTAGCAGCGAATAAAATAGTTGCTAGAAGTTAAGCAAAGCGTATCGATGAATTGGAAAACGTGTTCTAATTGTGAGAACGTTTCCCGTATCAGCCAATCCGTAATTCTTTTGAAATCATATGATCGTTAGAACGAAAATGCTTCCTAGTTCTGGCTGGTGCCACATCGCTCAGCAGGGAATAGGCTGGTTGCATAGGCAAGATCCATTCTTAGGAGGGTTCAGCGGTGGTCCGGCAAGGCGGTGGAGGTATCTGCTTCATCCTCAAAGTACGAGGTTAAGATCATATTGTGCCTTTTCTACAGTGTCGCCTCAAATGCACCAATTCCACAGCGCGGTAGTGGCTCTTTCTCGGCAATGGAGCTTCGACATGTCGTCGCCAGTCCCATGCATGACGCGTGCGTTTATTCTTAGCGGGTCGAATTACCACTACCCGTTCCTCACCTCTGCAGAACGCTTAAGTGGGTGAATGGAGTAGGCGTTATACGGGCTCGATGAGAAGTTCCTCCCCATTTCGAGAGAACTTCTCCCGCGTGCTTCTTCCACGCAGAGTTCTCATCACGTTTCCGATGAGAAATATCCTGTTCCGAGCCACCGTCGGTACATACCTTTGTCCCAGGTAGCTCCCTCCCGTTCCGCTTTCACCTCCTGGATGCCACTGGTAAGCCCCTCTAATCCTGCAAATGGCGGACCTTCGCCATGGACTTTCTCCTACCAATCGACAACAATCTCGTACAATTGAGCTAGGAGATATGATCACTCTGGATCGCCTCGTCCTGTCCGGGGAACTCAGACTTAGCTGCGCAATTCATTCCCCCGCTCCACCCCCTACACATCCGTCTCGGCTCGGCATGATCTCCGGAAGTCGCTCCCCGGCTCTTCTCTATGCCGCATCTGTCCTGTTCAGTGCCGGCTGCTGCACTCACCTCGCGCTCGTCAGAGTTCCCATCTCTCACAACACGCACATGACATAACAAGTGCAAATCGTTAAGCATTTCAAGTTGCATGCTGTATTACCTCACCACGTCCGCAATTAATTAACAGTTTAGCTAATGGCCGAGAGGTGTCGCTACCTAGCCTAAACAACTACTAGTGTAGACGAAGATACTATGAGTAGGAAGTAGAAATAAAAGTACCTTACTAGAGTAGTGCGTGACGAACCCAGCACCAGTTAGCACAGAAGTAAACTACCTTCCGAAACTGGTATGATTAGATTAAGCAGTTCAAAAAGTAAACTACCTAAACATTAGCACCGCTTGACCGGTGCTCCCGTCAATCACGGATGTCCCTGCTGGCAGTCCTCGTACTGCGAGCTGATCAGTAAGATAGGATATATATAAGTAGTCAGAGTAGATACAAATTACTACTACTAGCACCGATCCGTGTGTAGGCAAAAGTAAGGCCACTGCCGCTAACTTGCCCGTCTAAACTACTAGGGAAGTGCAACGGAAAAAGTAGAAATAGTGCGGCGTGGATAGTAAACCAAACAAACCCTGTGAATACAGCAAACGTAGATAAACATAATGAACACAGTGCCAGGCCCAAGTAAGACCTTCTAGACGACTACGGGCCCTGTAGCTGCCTACAACCGCACTCACACAACACCACAAACGCATCAGACAAAATAATGCATTTATGTCGATTACAGCATACATCTCGTTGGGAGATACACCGCCATATGATCAGTAATAGATATGTAGATGATAGAATTTGTGTAAGAAGTAGTAGATAGAAGTTTAATAGAGCTAAAGCTACCTACAATAATATGATGCTGCTAGATAAGCACCCCGTAGATTACGGCTAGTTCAATCCAACGCCTGTTGATCTGTAAGTGTAAAGAAGGAATTGTATACAAAAGGCCAACTGCTTGCCGTTTCCTTAACCCCCCCTTTCCCCCCTGATCTCTGAGAAGCCTGTACTAAAGCAATATTTTTCCTGTTGTTTATATATATTCTAGTGCTGTAAAACTATACTAGGCTAGCAAAATAATTCGGCTTGAAAGGATAAGCACGATTTCACTTACTGTACTTCTAAATAATGGCCGAAACGTGCGTAGCGTGAGAATTCACGGTTTCTTGCAAAAGGTATGGCGATGGTACATGTGACTTAGATGCACTTCCAGCACAGCTAGAAACTTATTCTACTCGGAGTAGCCGTGTTTTTTCATTTCCGAACTAATGTAAATACGTACATACAGTAAACTCACATGGACCCCATATGGCTCTTAAAGACTAAATATGCTTATCAAACTGAGTTCTTTTCTTGGTGCGACGGCGAATTTCGGTGGCAAATATTTTGTCGAGCGCTTCACAGTGGTTCAAAGACCAGGTGGAGAGCGTTCTCACGTAGACGCCCCGGTTGTAAAGGCACTTGGAGACGACAACGTTGACCGCCCAAGCAGAGGCCTTCTTAATGGATATTGCACGAATGGCCACGATTAGCTTCTGCTTCATGGCTGGAAAGGAAGTTGAGTCTCCTGGATTTATGGGGTATTCCTCTCCGAGACTCTTGAATGTACCTTCGGACTTCAGGTAGACGGGTTGTTATCCAACACTGCAAAAGCTCTTGCCTCAATCGGATCCTTCGCTCGGGTGATCACTGGTCAAGGTGGGCAGCGGACGCACTCATCCGCAGGGGCAACCGCTTCCCTTACCACCTCCCGTTGTCCGCGATCACTCCCCAGTTCATCCGACCTGGCTACTGGGTCTCCAGCCTCATTGCCTATGGTTGAAAGGGCGATGCGTGTCTCACCAAACAGACCTCCCAACCGATCAAGCAAGCCTACTCTCCCCTCCATCAGTCTCTGGTGGGATCACCGATTCCGGGACACCAGTGGTCACTTTCGACTTTGAAATGCCTGCACGCGTTTTATCTTTCCACGTATGACGACCTGGTCACATGGGACCGTGCCTCCTCCCACTAGTCCTGGCGTGAAGTCAACGGCCCAAAAGCTCTTGAGGGGGCTCTCCATACACTTGCATTAGTGCTTGATACCGCTGTCCCCCTCCTCCCCGGGCAAGCATGGCACTTCTCTTCTGACAGATTTCTCGCTGGCTCTAGCACAACTACAGAAATTCTGTTCACCAACCTCACACCCACAGCGTGGGGATACTCGCTCACTGTCCCGTATCGACGATGGCATCTCCTTGCCTCGGCGACATCGCCCCCAACTGGGACCATCCTTCGCAACCCATCGAGGCCTCAAGTGTACCACGGCTCCATGGCGACCCATGACTGGTTCCCAGAGATCTTTGGCACGCTTGCTACCTGCGCGACTCTCCTCACTCTGGTCACCTCCCACGGACACCCTACACCGCATGGAGCAACCCCTGGAGACTTATCCTCTTTGGCCGCCTTGCCCCTGACCGTAGAGATCTATCGTTCGGTGCCATTCCTGCCTCCATCATATGTGGGCCACCTTGGACCGGCGACTCACCTCACCTCACCCTTCCCGAACCCTGCCTCTCCCTCTGCTTCGAGGGGTCTCACACCACCCACGTCTACCTGGTGCGCCACGCAAAGACGGGGTACTCCCCCCCTCCACCAAAAGCGGTCAACCACGGCATGAAACGACTGTCACTGTCCCTCATGCACACTGCTGACCATATCCCTGGACTTCCCATCTTTTCTGCAACACGTTGGACAGAATCACAGGCGGTCCTCCTTATGGGCGTTCTCAGAGCAATATGGGACCATCGATCTTCCTTGGCAGACGCCCTCCTGGTCCTCCACATACCGGACCCTGCTCTGGTAAAGTCCTTCCGGTGTCCCCCGAGCACATTGTCCAGCGAGGTCATGAAATGGCCTCACGCCCAGGTCCAGCTTCTAATCTCACCGCTCGTATCTACTCAGCATACTGCACCAGTTCAAACGCTTCCCAAAGGATGCACTCCTACGGAGCTCGGAATGCACCAGGCTCAGTCCTATGTTCACTCCGGCATCTCTCCCTTGTCCACTGGCCTTTCGGCGCATGTGGCCTCCTTTCAGGAGCTCTCCTTCACGATCCATCCCCGCGCCAACTGCTTCCCCGTTGAGGCGCTCCAAGATTCCTGGCCCTGGCGGGACCTCCTTACGGGGAACCCCCTACTGGTCCCACTCGAGCAACGGGTCCAGTGCCTCCGCCGTATTCAGCCAAGCGCAACGCGCCATGGACCATAACCGCAAGCAGCGCCTTCACCCTCCCATCTGGGATGACATGACAATGGGTTTTGCCTCTAAAGTTCTGAATATTCCTTGCCTTCCTCAAGGCTCCCGAAGCCAATACGAGAATCTTCTCCACGAGCGGCACTGGACAGTGGGCCACAACTCATCTAAGGAAGCCACTACCTCTCTCGACCGACGGACACTCCTCACTTGCTCGCTCTGCTCCTCCACCTACCGACGTGACGACGACACGTATGATCACGACTTTCGTCTGTGCCCCCACCCCCTCCTTCATCAATGCAGCGCAGCCTTGAACCTACAACTCGACCAATACCTTCTCACCACCGACCTCGAAAAGCGTCTCATCCCGCACATCGTTCAGCTAGTTCTCTCTCCAGATGGTCACCGGATCTGCCTCGGCAACTGGAACTTAGCACAGTTAACCTCTCTTGCCTCCGCCCTCCTTCTCACTGACTCCTCTGAGGCCATCGAGGCGGTCCTGAGGAGTATATCGGTCAGCCGATGACCCTAGGCCAAACTCCCTTCTCCAACCCGGACATCGTCATGTACATGGATGGCTCCGCCTCCCTGGACCCGGCCTCGGCCGGATGGGGGGTATTCATCTCCAGACCCCAAGACTCCTCCGCCTCCCTATGGGGCCCTGTGATCACTGATTGCACGGATTCGGACTGGATTGGTGCCCCCCGTCCCACGAACAATACTGGGAGATCAGCGCATTTTACCACGCTCTCCAATGGGTTCGAGACGTAGACGGGTCCTCCTCTACTGTGGCCCGGCGGCGCATTAACCTCCTTACCGACAGTTAGTACTGCGTACGACTCTTTGGGGACGACTCCATCAAGCCTCCCTGCAACAAGGCCCTTATTCAGCGAGTCTGGTGCCTTCTCCCCACAGTCCACAGCCACAACGACCTGGCCATCTCCTGAATCAAAGCCCACACAGGCCTCGCCACACCTGAGGCAGTGCGTAACATAACCGCAGACCGTCTCCCATCCAAGGCAGAACCGGCTCCTCCGGTACGTCGGCGGGCCCCCCTCGTCCCATCAGGCGACTGCTCTTCTCGAGGCCCCTCGGACCCTCGTCGACGTTTGCAGCGCCCTAACCCTCGCGAGTCCTGCGCCCCTCCCATTTTGCCTTTCTGTCCCTCATCGAGACATACTGTTACGTGTAGCTAGAGTATATCGTGACATTTCCCTTGCTCCCACGGTCCCTATCCCTGTGGGTTCCGGAGACATCGTCGAGGAATAACTGGTACCTCCGGGTGGAGGCACCCGGAGCTCCCCATTCGATCACGGGGCTTGCCAGTTGGTACATGGGGAGTGGTTATTTCCGTGGGGGGTGCGATTTTTAGTCTCACTTCTGTTAGTCCTCTAACTTTCCCCGCCGTAATGAACTATAAGATTTACCGGAAAGGTTTTACCACCAAAACCGCCGCCCTGTTGCGCTATTGAGTGCCAGCTCTTGAGCGTACAGGTCTGAGTGCATTTACTCGAAGCCCCTTTTTCGGTCACGGGCCTTACAGCTTGGTACACTATGAGAAGGGGGGGAGGTTGATGAATCCAAGAATACGTAAAGTAGCTAGTTCGATTAGCAACCCTGTTTTTAGTATCCGTCCTGTCTTGGAAGCATTAACTATGTGATTGTCCACCTGCTCTTGCGCTCGATAATTATAGTTCTGATTGGGAACGAGGAAGTTAAGTCGGAGAACGAAACAACAGATGATACTAATGCTAGCTTAGTTATCGGATTATCGTCAAGGATTCGTCATTGCTATGATACGAGGATTCACTTCGATGGGCGGTCGGCGAGCGCAGAAAATCCATGTTAGGAGTATAATATTCGTGCTATTGAGTGGGTATACATATTGCATTAGAAGCATCAGTATGGAAATGTCACGGGATCAGATCTATCGCTGAAGGAGCTCTGCTGCACCAGGTAAATAACTTGTCATCTTATTAAGTAGAATCTCGACCACGCCCATGATGGAGTAAGTTCCACCAAGAATCGCGCAGAGACTAGTGACAAAGGGAAGAAGACCCTTTCTGCGCTCTTGAAATGTAGCTTGCAGGGGCGATATTTCATAATAGAAGTAAACCCCGGGCAGCCCTTTGCCCGACCCTGGGGAGAGGTGTCGAAGGTGCTCAGTCACAGAGTACTGATTGCTCTCCACTACTCTTCCGCTCAGATAGCTATACTTAGTTGGAACGATCTTGACGTAGTACTGGTACATGCCGTGCGTGTCCTGAAGTCGACGGACTTGGCCGTCTAGAGGACTCGAGATGCCCGGGAACTGATCGCCGAATGTCAAGCTGTTCACCGCGTGAGATATATTGAATTGGTCAAAAGTAAACGCAATCAGCTCAAGTAAGTCAAAGAGCCCCCCTGCCAGTTTGATGCTTTCCTTGTGCAGAGACTTGTGCGGGGCGATATAAAATGATCCCGATGCTTGGGAGAGCGACAACTGACCGTAGAGCTGACACCCACCCTCCGTGGCGAACTGATCCTGCATTGTCTCGCGGAATGCCTCCTTGTGGCACTGGCTTACTGTATGAAGCTTCAACCTCCAACCCATCTTTAAGTACGCTGCTTTCACTTCCTCGCATGTATTGCAGCACTCTCCGGGGGATCCTGCTCCATAACAATTCCCACAGTCCGACTTCTCCTCAACAACTTGAGGAAGACCCTTGTAGTAGCACCAGGCGATTCCCTCCTGCCCAGACCTCCAACAGCAGCCTTTGGCGACGCATTCATTCTCCAGGATGCCTCCGTAACCACAATCAACACGCTCGCCTGCATCCACTTCACAAGAGCCATGATTTTCGACATGGAAGTCGTAAAGTTGCTTTTCAGTTTTGAGAGAATCTCCGACGACATGTCTAACTTGAGGGCCTGCCCGAATTCCCTCTTGGGTTACTTTGTGTTTAAATACTTCATGGGCTGCGTCCTTCTGAGGTGATCCAATATCATCAAGAACATCCACCGATAGTAATTTACAAGGAATATTATGAAAAGTTATGTCAAAGTTAACTTTCAGATTCCCTGATCTATTAGTATTTATGTATAATTGGTCGACAATTTCCTGTCAGGTAAGTCAATAGTTACCTTGTAGCTAGAATTCTTTATTAATCAAAAATATATATACCGTCTTTAAGTAGAACGACAGTTCCGAGAAAAAAAGAATCGCCATTAAAAATATAGATATTATTGAAACTGGAATCAAATATGAAAAATGGTGAAAAAAATCATTAAATAATCTTAATTTGAATTGAAATAATAGAAATATTTTACTAATGGCTCCAGAGACAGTACGAAGCTTGAAATCATCTATCGCCTTTGGGTAGGCATCAAATTTGCGAATGAAATCTAACATTTTATTCCTGAAACAATTATTTTGCGCACAACTCGTGTGCACGAGTCACAAGACTGCAAACTAAGTTGAATTCCTAGAATGTTCCTTTGCAACATAGCCACATATTCAAAATTATGAGATAATATATATTGCTTTTTGCTTTGATGTAGGAAATTTTTCAAGTCTGATGTTCCAGGTTTCAGTTCCTTAAATGATTCAAATACAAGATTGCGAGGTCTGCGCTGTCATATGTCATGTGCCGCAAGTTTGTATCCGTTCCGTTTGAATATATTACTTGATTATGCAGGTGATTATTAGCTTTCTTTCTAACGTATGCCTTTTATCATCTTCTTATGGATTTATCGGGTCTCGGTTATTTCGTTCTGGTAGTTTCCCCTCACCACTGTCGGCTTTTCAAATAAATTTTCAATCCGAGGAGGTCGGAGTAAAATTATTTTCAGAAAATATTTTGTACAACCGTACACTGGAAAGTCTGTATCGTTACATGGATGATTTCCATGATGATGTATCGAAACAGTGGCTTGAAAACTATTTGAGTGATTACTCTGGTAGCTTGAAATGGGGAAACTTTCTAGAATCTTTAATTCTAAATGAGGCAGTGGTAGTTCCGTATCAAAAGAGCGCACCAAAGTATTATTTTGGTGCAAAATCCAGAGTTGGAGATGGGAAAAGAGTTGGTGGATCTCGATTAGTGGAGCCTCGAGGACTTGCCTACAGATTGATATCAATCAAAGACGATATTATTAGAGGTACACGGTTGAAAGCTAGTGCCATCTAGATGATACTAACATTTTTAAACAGAGCTATTACTGGACTTATTCCTGCTGGAAGTAAACGATGATAGGTATGAGCTAGAACAGAGCGAGCCCGGCTCAAGGAGTGAAGCCCCACCGACTACGCCTTACCGCCTCCTGAATTCAGGAGCGTTGTCTTATGCTCTAGTAAAGAATGTGTTGGACAGAATGATCGATGTGTTAGCCTCAAGGGAATACCTCGGGAAGAGTGAATTCCAAACTCCGTTCGAGCAACTGAAAACCTTGGCAGAAATAAACGACCGCAGAAGAGTACAAATGGAACTCCATCATCTAGACACTGATCGCCTGTTTATCCCGTCCACAACAAGCCTTCGAGATTGGAGATTGTTACTAGGATATTCGGATGATTCCATCGTCGATGTAGACACAACGGATCAAACTCCACCCGTGGCCCCTTCCTCATCTTCCTCTCTTGAGCAATCGTCCCTGATATTCGAGCATACTAAGGAAATGTCCCAATTCTTGTCATCGCCTCTGTCGCCTACTCTGGCGGTGCTGTTGAGCGACACCGTCCGAACGTACCGGGACACGTGTGCGCAGACACTGCGGGGTATGTTACCCGAGAGCGATCTGTATCGAGATATGATCGAGCGCTGCGGGGGAGTCATCATGGCTCCGTCCCAGAACTCCCTTCGGTCGCCCCGTCCTGCCGCCTCTCTGTCGGGCGGAGAGGAGATCGCCTTCGTCATCGAGTCCGTCACGTCGACGATCCCGCCGCCTGCGGCAGTAGCTAGTCAGACCTTGGTAAATGATTCCCTCCCACACCGACCGCTGGCGACCGCAGAGGACCTGGTCGAGGCGGTGGCGCGCACTCTGAATGACTCCACGGTGTCACCAGATGCCGTCCTACGGATCGACGGAAGGTCTAACGACTCTGCGACGGCCTCGGCCTCCTCTCCTGACGTAAACCCACTGATGCCTTCCGTGACCGCCGGAACTGTACGAGGAGCGGACACGGATGTGAGCGACCGAGGAACTGACAGGGATGAGAATGGAGTAGAGAGTCGGAAGGGTTGGAAGGTGTACGGTGACCGAGACATGGGCCCGGGGAGCGACCCCGAAGCCCCACCAGGCACCCAGACGGCGCCAGAGGGGAAGCGCAAGGCCCCGGTGGGGGTGAGTGTAAGCGACGGATCCGACCCCTCTATGAAATGCACACAGACCATCGGGTATCCTGATACCTATCTGTATTTGCCGTTGAACCGTCCAGGTGTTGGATCCTCCCTCTAGGAGAGACCCCCCAGAACCGCCGCAGAGGTCGTATCCGGAGCAGGCCGAGGAGCGCGGGCCGCCCACTGACTTCGGAGATATCGAGCGCGGGGCTCTGGCGGACCTATTGGACGTGTTTGGTACAGACACGTCGGTGAGAAGAGTGATGCGACGCACCCTCACAAGTTTGCGATATGCGTTCCCTCCGCTTCAAACCCGTGTCATGAGTGGATGTGACCCGCCTTTGAGGATCGTGTTGTTTCCTTTACGTCACCGCGTAGAGGGCCTAGATTATTTGGCTGTCGGATATTCATCGGCTAGGGACCTCCAACATACGTGGGTTACTGGCGTGCTAGAGTGCTGAGCATCTAATCAACGACCACCCTTTCCACACTTCAGCTATGAGTTTCTTGTCTAACTCTGTCTGGCTATCTTGCCGTGTAGTTGCGTGTTGTGGGCACTCTTCGGGAGGGACGTGAGTTGGGCGAGGACGGAGAGGACCAGGGAGAGGATGCTCCGGACTACATGTGTGTGGAGGCCTACGAGACCATGTCGGGTAGACGGGAGCGACGTTGGGTCAGGTGCGGTGGGACGGAGGACATCGCTTTCTCTCTGCGCTTCCTTTGCTAAAGTCTTGTATTTGGCATAGATATGAGAGTTCTAGAAGTACCTTAGTAGTAGGTGTAGGGGCGAATTCGCGGTATGGTTATGAATTGGCGGGTAGGATTCGTCTTAGTCCCGCTTGTCCGAACCTCATTCACGTTGGAGGACATAGAGCTTTGCGCCAACCCTATCTTTGGTTTAGTTGCCATGCTCCCACGTCCATCCCTTGCATCCACAATGTAACGATGTAGATACGACGAAGTTCTACCCTGGCTTATGCCTCCCGGAAACCCGAATGAATCACTTCACGGGGTCGATATGGATATGAGCTCAGGGAGCGACGGTGACGGAGATGAGGCCTTCATAGCGGAGGGTGGGGGAGTGATGATGATGTGAAGTCTGATTTGGACCATCGGTGTGGTGTTCAACTCTGTTGGACTCTGCACTATATATATTGGAGGTAGAATTGATGCACATGAAGTTAGAAGTGAGCCTATGGAGAAATGTCGCCTGCGCACCAATGTATATATAAGACAGTAAGCCAATACATTTCCGGAAATTAGATTGAATGAGCACAAACTTTGTCAACATCACCAATCGTAAGCATAATGAAAATAATAGGGCGAATTCAGCGTATTAATATATTTATTAGAGGTAAATCATCGACAACATTGCCGAAAATTCAGTAGTTTATTAGAGAAATGTAAGAACTAGAAATCATCGACAACATTGCAGATACTTGTACCACGACATCGGTGAGAAAAAATTACTCTATAGAGGCGGTGTAGAGTAGTAACCGGCCGTTATAAGAGTGGTAGAGTGAGGACCGCAAATAGAATACTATTTCTTACGGGTTCTAGCTAAATACGGGCAACGCGCTCCGACAATAGAAATGCTTCGTTGCAAAAGTCTTGCATGCGCTTCGAATGTAGGGCATTGGATCTGTAAGACTATCTCAACGATCCGCGGTGCAGTGCGGAGAGTCTTAAAAAATTGTATACGACAAAGGGGCTGGTTTTACAGCTTCTTCCTGGTTAATATCTCCAGCTCCGGCCCCCATCGCGAAGACGAATTTTGCGCGCTTGACATCCGCGTGTGCCCGGCAGAGCTGCTCGCCAAGAACCGACAGTAGGCCCCTCCAAGGGTCTTTCAATTTCCCATCATTTTTCGTTCTCTTTACGGAATCGCGGCGAATCCTCGGCACAATCCCCGCGGATTTCTTGGACCTTTTACACTCGACGAGGTAAGCAAGATAGAGCGTTTGTTCTCAGGTCCCGATGTGGCGCCGTGGATGGAGCTTATTGACCCCCTCTGGGCAGCAATGTCACGGTATATATATATATATGTCACGGTGTGTGGAGGCGGTCTGGCAGGAAAGGAGACGCCAGTCAGGACATAAACCCTAGAGCAGAGTATTTTTCGCACTTTACTCCGGTCATTTCTACAACGGCCGTCCCCTTCCCAGCAGACGGCGGCTCCGTGGACGCATCCATATTGGTGGACTTGTCCCCGCCATATCGCTACACACTTACCTTGCCTCATTGGGCGCGTCAGAAGTAGGCGCGGCTAGTCTTTCCTTCAAGTTACTAGGATTGCTGTGGGCACTTGGAAATCTTCTATTACTACTAGTTCTTCTGTGTGCTTCCTACTACCTTTTCCCCTGTCTGTTCCATGTGTTTCGAGTGGGGGTGGCGGTTCTTCAAGTGACACCTTTCAACCGTGGTGGGAGACATCATTCGATGATCGTGGCGCACGAACACAGCAACTCCAGTTGCAGTCACCTGGATTTCTCTACTCGGTAATCGGGGCTTGCCAGTAGTTACATAAGGAGTGGTTAGTTAGTTTTAAAAACGTGTGGCGGTGTTCGTCCCGGTCTTCATCATAAATTTTTTCTACTCCATCTCTGAGAGGTTTTTTAGAATTCGCCAACAAGGTATTGAATCATAGCTGTTTAAACCTTTAAAATTTCGGTCGCCGACGACTCGGAAAAGAAAGCTTCGAAAATCGACAGCTTCAACTCAAAACCAAACCCATCAACCGAACATAATGGAGTTTAGTGAAGCCTCCAGTAGGTGTAGTCTAGTCTTCCAAAGCCCCTCTCATTGCCTGGACAAGCTTCAGGCTAAAACTAAATCTTGATAGAGACAAAATACTTAATATTTTTACAAAATTCTCAGAACCCAATATCAGTGTCAATCTTCATTATGAGCCCAAGTTTCACTTCGTAGCGTCCCCAAATCAAGTATTTTTCCCTATTACAGGACTTCGCGCGTCTAGCCAGCTCAATCCTGATCGAGACAGAATATTTCAGTTTTCAGATACAAAATTTTCCTGACCTGGGGCAACCAATCCTGCTGCGAATGGATTAGTTTGGAGCCTTCACCCTCCCACGGAATCTTTTACTGCCCCATACTCCAATGAAGCTGCGTATCAGGCGTATCTGAAGAGAGTTTTGGATTTTACTCAGCGGTATGTGCAGAGAGTCCTACAGGCTACCTCGAATCAGGGTTCGATCCAGCATTCCACCCCAGGCGGTCGGAATTCGCGGAAAAAAGCTGCGTGCAACATCCCTGACAACTAGGTTACGGACAGTTGTATTTCACTTGATTGCAACAAGGTGCCGGTTAATGCCCGCGTGACTGCTCACGTCTCGCAGCACATTCCGGAAATGTCCCCGGGACAAACATCGGGATTGGGCTACAAGTGGTGATTCACTTGTCAAGAGAGCTGTTAAGGCTGCCAACCATGGCCTCCCTTGGGATGAGACCGCTCATCTTATCCACATGACATTCATCTGGGAGCATAACCGACTCATCGCGGTGGAAAAGCTACAGCCCCGACTCGTCTAGTCCGCTCAGCTCACCGACATTTGGGACAATTAGCGCACCTCCTGCCGCATAGTCACACCTCCCAGCAGATGCTTCAGCAGACTTGGAGCTCCCCGAACAAAGGAGAGCTAATGTCAAAATGATTCTCCGGTTCTTGCAAATCTCAGGAGTAGGACCGACAGGGTTCTCCCAGCTGTGCCGCAGCTACTCCTCCAACACAGTTCGGTTCTGAGAAAGCGCGCGGTAGTTAGACTTACGCTTATTAGTTGACTTCTGTCGAACACTCCTCGCTGCAAACCACTCTTCCACAACTAAACTCAGAAACAGTTTCTGAGGTTCTAACTTCTGTCAAACGCAGTTGACTCTAGTTAGTTACGATGGGTAGAAATAAAGTTCTAATCCCGAATGAGCAGAAAAATGGTTCAGCAGCAAAGTTTTTTTCAACAAAACGTGATCTGATTAATTACGTAAGTTGTGTGGCGTATCCATAACATGCGGTCACACTAACGTGATAAACGTTGAGATTGAGGTCAAATTAAAAATATAACATAAATAGCAGAAACAGGGTATCTAAGGAAATAAGCTATCATGGCAGGTAAAACAAATCATTTCAACTCAAGGAAGGTGCACGGTAACCCATACCTCACAGAAATTCCAAGAAAATACAACTCTGAGCAACGAAGAATATTCAAGCGAGTTCAAGCAGTAACAGCGATTTCAATTCTGTAGAAATAACACGAGATAGGAAAAATGTTTCAGGTATGACCTTCAAATGCCCCAAAAATTGATTTCTCGAAATACTTTCCCCTCCAGATCCCTTCAGTGAAAATCTTGTAAATTTTGACCCACGAAAGTCGCCAAAGTTTGAATCGTGATGAACCCTGCGGCATTTTGCACAAGTTTGCGAGGGCAGTAACCTCTTGCAGCCCTATGTTAGGGTATATTTACGTTTTTCTTAAAACTAGACCTCTGATCGAAAGAAATAATTTCGTTTCGTTGTAAACTCCAATGTGGGATGGTTGGAAAGTGGGCGGAAGCATGGTGGTGCAGACGTGCTCCACCAGAGAATCGGGGCAAATGCCGCTCATATAGGCTGGAAAAATCGTCCTTGAGCTCGAACCTGGTGGAGTCGACCTTAATGACGAAGCTGCTAAGCCAACCGCCTTGGACACAGATGACCTTTGAGGGGATGTCGTGTTGGGTCTCAAACTGCTGTGTTGCAGCACAGCAGCTGCATAATGTACTACTAGTTATCTTGTGCAGAAACTATTTACGTACGCGGTGCGCACTTCAATTACCGTGTTCCTGTACTGCACGACTGCTCAATAGGGAGCGCAAATTGGCTAGTTACAAACGGGAAACGATTACAAATTCAATTACCTGAAGGTCTTGAAGGTGAAGTGATATTTGGGGAGGGTCAGAGATTTGTGGGAAGGGCAAGAAGACCATCTTCGTTCTGCGCTCCCCGACATTGCGGCAGATCCGCGTCAGTGCTCTGGCGGGTGGCTGGAACAATTTTCGTTGGAGCAAGTGGAGCAAGTAGACTAACCTCAACAGTAACCGTTACTTTTACGCACATTCCGCTTTGTATTCGCCGCTGAGTATTCTATCCACTTGCTTATTCCGTCGCACATCTTGTCGCTTCTCTACATTCTCATGTATGCACCACCCCGATGTGCCTCTCCCCGCCCTTGGATGCGTCTGCATTGGTAGAGATTCCCTGCGCTTTAGTAGGGGATATCGTAGTGTATGAAGACACCCCCGGGGAGAAACTTCTCTTGCCCTCGGGCACGTGGCCTTCTTCCACTGCCCCTACTCGGTCACGGGACTTGCCATTGTGTACATAGGGGATAGTTATTTACTCAGTTCCGAAAATCATTCATCCTAATTATTATAAATAGACAAAAGGCATACGCAGAATGTCTAATAACTCAGAGCCCCCATGTACTAATTGGCAAATCCCGTTAACCGAGTGGGGGAGAGGGGAGGCGGCCTCCGCCCAAAAGCGTAGGAACGCCTCCCCCGGGGATGGTTAGTACGCAACGACGTCCCCAACTAGGTCGAAGGGGACGCGCGTACCACCCCAGGGGGAGGATATTCCTGCCAGACAAGTACCACAGCGTCTACGCGGCCAAAAAGTCCCCAGAGTGCTAGGGGCACAAGACAAAAGATGTGACGAGTGTGCGGAGAATGAAGTGAAAAATGACCTAGCCCAAGAAAAGGATACAAGAACATTCTCCAGTGGCTCTTCCGGCAAAGGGAAATCAACAACGCTTTCCCGCGTTTCCGCCGTCATAGGAGTAAAGAAAACATTCTCCAGCGGCTCGGCCATCAGAGGGCATGTGAGCACGTACTTCTGCGACTCCGCCGTCAGAGGAGAAACAAGCACTTTCTCCAGCGTCATCTCCGTCAGAGGGCTTGCTGGCACGTTCTCCAGCGGCTCCTCCATCCGAGGGGAGACCAGTGCGTGCTCCAGCGACAGAGGGCAAAGGATCACCTTCTCCAGCAACTCCTCCGGCATAGGGGAGATAAGCACTTTCTCCAGCATCTTCTCTGTTAGAGGAGGGGAGACCAGTGCGGGCTCCATCGGCAGAGGACAAGCGAGCATGATCTCCAGCGGCTCCGACGTCAGAGGAGAGACAAGTACTTTCACCAGCGTCTCCTCCGACAGAGGGCGAACAAGCAAGTTCTCCAGTAGGTTCACTGTCGGAGGTCTAGCTGGCACGTTCTCCAGCGGCCCCGCCGTCAGAGGGCAAGTTGGCACGTTCTCCGGGGGCTCCTTCGGCATCAAGTCGCGCCGGCATTCCGTGGGCCGGTCCAGGGCCACCGTGGGTTGAAGTAATGATTCTGCTACGAGAACCCGGCGCCCTGAGGAGATTCTCGCCAAGGATATATTCGGCAGGGCTATCAGAGCGAGTGCGCCCATAATCGTCGGCCCCCGAGTTCACCGGCATTCTGAGTCAGGCGGGCTGGTGCCACAGATCGGATACCTTATTAGTACCATACAATTAGGCATTGAAGGTATCACTTCTGATGGCAAGAACTTCGTCGTATCAGTAATTTTATTAGTGATCTGGGGTTCTCCAAGTCGGAAGGGTAGGACAGGATTGAGGGCTGGAGGGCTTTTATCAAACTGGAACCCTAAGACCGCAACCTGGGCGGGTAACGACTGCAGGGGCAAACCCAAGCATACCAAAGACTCCTTATGATGCAGTTCCCTCGTTATAGCGCCGAGACGGGGTCGCCACAGATTGCGAATTCTCTTGTACGGATTCCTTATTGTCCGGAAGCGCTTGCTGTGCTTGAGGGTTCTCAGGGTCTGAAGCTCATGTCGGGCATCGTTCCAGGAGAGGTCAATAGCAGGCATGATTTTGTCCCATAACGAATTGACAAGAGTGTTCCTATGAACGGGACCTAAACTCTCGATTCAATCCTTCAGGGAAAAGTATCCCTGCCAGCTTCCAGTCAAGGGATGTATGGCACTTGCGAGCTGCTGCAGAATTCCAAAAATATTCGAGGGTGATATTCCGCCAGTATTTCAGACAGGAGGGCGTTAGAACATACCCGCAAATTCGGCTCAATGAAGCTCCCGGCAGTATCGCACACAGATGCCAGTAAGTGAAAGAATAGGCTACATATCCTGCTGCCCTGAACGTAGAGGATCTTTCTTGTTTCGCTGGCTTTCAAATTCTTGGGACATGCCGATTGGATGTACCACGGGAAAGTTCAAGCTTGAAAGAATTCGTTCCACAAACGAGTCCATAATGAATGCACGCCAGACATGGCTGAGCATGTTCACAGATGTGCGCTACTGCTGACAGAATTTTGCTTCCTAAGGGCAGTGGGAGCTCATCGTGGCAGTCCAATGTTTATCAGCCACAAAGCTTAAATCCTAACCAGATTCTGATTCCCTGTCATTCTCTGCAGAATGAAGTCGGCAACAATCTTTTTCTGCTCCAAACTTCTTTGTATCAATAATTTCAGTAGTTATCTGGGGCTCTCCAAGTCGGAAGGGTGGGACAGGGTTGAGGGCTGGTGTGCTTTTACCAAACTGGAAACCTAAAGAGGTGGAAGTTGAAAAATGGGAAATCGCAGGATTTCCGCCAACGTAATTTTGCAAAAAAGGCGGGTCGCCACTGGTGCCGAATCCTCCAGTGCGGGTTCCTTAATAGTTTCAAATGCAAGCGGAATGTGCCGCTCCAAACTGGCAGCCCTCTCATAATCAGAATTGGGATGTTCTACGTTTCCGTCAACGCCAAAGAGGGGGTGTAGATTGAAGCAAAGAACTTTCCCATGATGCATTTCCGGAGGTTTCGCAGTCTCAACAGATTCCCCAAATGCAAAAATTCGAGACTATTTTGTGCACTGCGAAATTTGCTGGAAAAATTAATTTTCTTAAAAATTAATTTAAATTTTTATCCCGATCTGGATTGAGTTGGCTAGCAAGTTCATCACAGGCCTTTAGGAACACTCTGTAGTCCCTTTCCTTCTCGCGGTAACTATTTTTGGTATGAATCAAGCCGGTTTTGCATGCGCGTTTCAAATTTTTCGAAAGCGCCAAAAGTAGGGACGAGCTGTGTCGCCTGCGCTTTTGAACGCATAGATTATGTAGATTTAGAGGCCTGTTGGCAATTTCTGAGGCAAAACCACTCAGCAGAAGCCGAGTAGTAAAATACTAAGATATGATTTGCTTGGCACTGTCGCAAAAACTAGTTTTTAAAACTAGTTATTTACTAAGTGTTGTGAGCAATGGTGCTGTCTGGACCCTTCCGTCTGACTTTACAGTCATTTCATTTCTCTTGGTAACAAGTAACTACTGGATTTTCAGCAAATCGGGATTGGTTACTAGCCACTTCTGGCAGCGGTTCCTCAAGCAATGTCATGTTTTTCTCCTGGGTCTGACATTTTTCGTCCTGTTTGGTCGTAACAATTAACTATAAGATTTTCGGGAAGTTTGGAGCATGTTGACCGTATTCAGAGTCCGTGATTAAAATGATTATATTAACTGTTATTTCTTTACCGCTCTATTTCCGGTCACTCTAGTCCGACTCTAAACTTGTACGACACACTGGTGTATTCTATGCACTGACATGACTAATCGCTCACGCATAATTTTTTTATTTGCTAGAAGTTT
>VKHC01000059.1:6816-21424 GCA_015143735.1 Synura sp. LO234KE | reverse complement strand
TCATTCCAAGCAAGAGCGTGATTAATGTGTTAACGGTCATAATAATAACAATAAATAAATTTAGTCATCTTTAAGCATCTTGAGTTGTTGAATTAATAAGAATATATCTCCAGTACATTGGGTATTGAGTTTTTAGAATAAGTTTTGCAGTCTCGCCCGCATTTGCAGGGTGAAAGACCGCTGAGATTCCATTGAGCGTGCGAAAGAAAAGTTTCTTTCTCCTCAATGACGAAGCAACTAAATTATAGCTTGGCTACTCCATTGGTGGGATTAATTCCCGTGCGCCCTGGACCATATCAGGACGCACAAGGGAAAGGAGTTTCTTCATCTTGTCTTTCAATTGGCAATCAATCCAATGGTACTGTTCTGGGCACCAGTCCTTCCGTCCGCAACTTCGTGAGGAATACATGCTTGCGAGGAGGAGTTTGATCAAGAATCGTATTGTCAACTGCTCGTTGCAGAATGAATCTTTCAAGTCGGAAAGACCGAAATACAAAGATTAATGATGTTTGAGACGAGAGACTTGGAAAGGATGCATTCATTCTAGCATATATGTAAGTAGAGAAAAAAACTGTACCCTTGAGCCAATAGGATAATCATGAATAGTAGCCCTATTATAAGTTACAAAGAAATATATTGGAGGCATGAAATGTCACCGCTAAATTGAAAAATACGTACACCATCAAAGCGTTTTCGATCTCGTCAGTGTAATTGCTCCCACAGTATATTCAGCTGTATTGCAGTTGATTCCACAATAGCCTAAAGTTGCTTGCTGCTTGCACCACTCCTCCGTGATCCGAGTCGGGCTGGTGCGCCCTTAAGCTAGGAATATCCGTATAATTCGTGGACGTCCTTCAGGGCTTTAATATAGGCGCATTGCACCCCTGAGACGTGAAAGTAGAAGTGGCTCATGGCTGTCCCAAGGGATCAATCGAATAAGATCAGTGATATGAGACCCGTCATACTCGTAGAGGTCCTGTGTAAGTAGTAGGAAGGACTTATCGCTCAGCGAATTAAGTCGTCCCTCAACAAGCGTGGTGTTTTTTCTCAACCGACACGGACGACTCCTAAGTGGGGCATGGACACGGCAAATCTTCAACTCCTGCAGAAACTTGAGACTCGCGAGGTGATGAACATCGTCCCTTGTACGGCTTCTCCCAGGATATGACGAAAGCTTTGATTTGGTCTTCAAACCCTTTGCCAAAAATCGAAAAAATAATCACAATCAGTAAGAGAGGTAACAAGGGGAGAAGCTCATCAATCCAAGAAAGACAGCAGGGAGAAAAATCTATCAATCCAGAATGACTGAGTAAAATCCACCCTCTCTGTTCAAATGGGCAAGTCCCGAGACCGAGTGGAGGGAATCGAGTGAGCGCAAATAAATAAATGAAACGTTTTCTTAGTAGAAGCACTTCTTGATCTCCTACAGGATGAGGGACATTACTCTAAGCAGTTTGGCTTCTTCGCAACTGTCATAAGGCAATATCTACCAGGCTTGGACTTTGTATTCTTGTCCAATTTAGGATTATTTGTCAACCACAATATCTTCACCATCTTGAGGTACTTTTTTGAAGCAACATTTTATATATCATTGTAACCCATATGAGGTCGACGGAAAAAGTGTTGCACAAGAAGTTATAGCTACTCAATATATAGGTGAGCGATGATACTATACAGAAATCATATCTTAATAGTGTTGGCATCCGACTTCGTGTCCGTCCTCGCACTAGTCGTAGTATATTCTGCTGCTTCCATAAATAGCTTACAAATGTAATATTGATTTTACAAAAAATCATTTCTGCAGCTGCTTTCCATTTCACCGCACGTCTTGAGACACTATGAATGACTGCTTTTAACTACAAATCAACCATGTCTAAAATAAATTTTACCTAGTAAACAAGGTGATATATCAGCTAACTGAGACGAAATTTTTGCTCTAGAGCGAGAATGCTTACAAAATAAATATCAAAATATACAAATAATAATTTGTGTTTGTGGAAAAAGAAGGCACAATCCGACCCACTTAGCATTTTCAGACCCCTTTTAGCTCGAGATAAACTTGTGTTGATTGGCTTATCCACTACAGAAACCAGATTTATTCAGTACATAAACTGATCGCAGAATTTTGCATGGATATAACCTAAACCTGCATGATCATAACAAAATTAAGCAGAAATTTCTCAGCTGCGGTACACGTCACTCACATTTAACGCCCATAAACTATTGATATTTATTTTCAAGGAATACGGACCGACGACTGTCCCCAATGATTCATGATTTGTTTGTACACCAGATTTTTTTACCTACCCAGAATTTTTAATTTTTTTCTTTCTTTGTACACACGAACAATCATGCGTGGGATCAATTTTTGTTGATAACCGTACGTGCAAATTGTTTTCCGATAGCTTACGGTCGAATGCTTCTGATACACTGGATCAATTTAACTTAAATTTCTTTTTTCGCAAACTTCGTTTATGTGAGTAAAACCTCGAATAACTTGGAATGATCTCGTTGTTTTCTCGTAATTTTCTCGGCAAGCCTCAAAAACGTACTCGTATATAATCTGGTCGTTCCTCGATAATTCTCAGTTTTCCCTCCATAAACTCCCAGTTTGAGAAAAAAGTCAACACGATCAGGTACAATGTTGCATTTTTTGACGGATTTTTCCCAACAAAGACAGAGCTGATTTGATTCTTTTCATTGGACATAAAATTCGATCAATTATGCGCATTGAGTGAACAAGCCCGAAGATAAGCTGATCAAGTAGGTTAATAGTGAGTGCGTGTGTGCGTATTTGTCCGGTATTCGAACAGTCAAAGGGAAGCAATTTTCGGACAAAATTCATCCGAGTCAAAACGGATTGTTTTTTGTCCGAAACTAGAGAATAGAAATAAAGGGACCGAAGAAAATAATATTGTCATTGGAATTTTGTAAAATGCTGAGCAGTAAGTCTTGTGCAAGTCCCTTTAAATTCACTCAAAACTCACTCATCCGAGGGGGAAAATATGCCTTTTCGTAAGTATCATGAATAATAAAGCTTAATAACTTGCTACATATTTTCATCTAACGTTTTTCTTTCCCTGGTTGACGAGCACAAAGAAGTTTAACTCATCACAGCATAATTTTTCGTAAGAATTTTTCGAACCTACAGTACGAATTTTCTCACCGCCCCTCGTGATTCCGGACTGTTCAAGAAGTCCTAATATAGTTCATAATACATGTTAGTCATCAATTGTAGCGTCTTTTATAAATCGTTACCAATCAAAATTGTTTTATTTTCTAAAAATGTACAAAAAAATAAATCTTTCAAATAATTTGGCGAATAACTTTGTCTGAATTTAAAACCTCTTATGCCTAGGTTGCGCCTTAGGACCCCTTTTTGTATGATTTGTATTTCCTCTTGCCTTAGCATTTACCCGGTTCAATTCACTTGTTTCTTTTTGAAGTTATCGCTCCGAAATATCATTTTTTGTTTCTTTGTAAATGATGAACATAGTCTCTTTGACGATTGAAAATTTCATTGATGAGCAAAGTTGTGCACCAAATACCACTCTACATAGAACTAAATACTAACAAGGGAGGAGCGCTAAGTTGAAACACTCAAAAGAAATGGAGAGGTGACCATGACGCACCCTCGTGCTCCTTTTGCCTCTCCTCGGTGCGGTAGGCTCCGAGAGCTTCTCGCTTGTGCGCGCAACAGAAGGTGCGCATCCCCGTGGCGGGGACCTCACTGTAATCCTGATACTATGATTCAATTTGCCACCTTGGTACAATCAGCTGCTAGCAAGGCGGCGCGTCGGCTACCGCGGCCACCACGTGGTGCCTCTACTGTTGGTGCGCGGCACCGCACTATGCCAGCTAATGTCCCGAGGATCCTTCTAGGTTCGTTTATCATCTGAAAGATGGAAAATAAGGAAGTAATCATGGCATATTATATTTGTTTATCGCAAAACCTGAAGAGAGGCAATCTAAAACTTTACACAATTCTGGACTACGGGGCCCGAATAATCTTTCGGCGATATCCTATCATTAGAAATTAACAAAAATAAACGGCGGCAGTAAACGTAAAGGATTGGGAAGTTCATAAACCACCGCTAATAACCTTCGCGATGAACCAGAGGTGTGGAATCTGAATCAGTCCCAAATGTTGGTATAAATATTAAAAAAAATCTATAAATTGGTCTCGACAGCTTCAATTTTTTGTGGTTATTACATGCAATATATCAAGTAAAATTTGAACATGCTTTTCCGATAGAAGTATTAAAGTTCCTACAACTTCAGCAATATTAGTTAGTATTGAACAATAATAAGTCTGATATATTACCTTCTTAATCTAAGAAGTTGATACTATACACAATTTATGGTCTCTGGAAAACTGCATATGAAAAGTTTCCAAAACGTGAATAGCCACCTTGAGCATCCAAATTGACAGCACTTACTACAAACATCTAAAAAGAATAGGGAAAATATATAATCAAAATAATAAAACAAGCATGATATTGAATCAGTCATATTTTGATCATTTTGAGATGATTTTTGTCCGAAATAAAGGCAAAATTTTCGGATAAAACCAGAGTTTAAGCAACAATGAATGTCTAGTAGTCCGGTTTCCCGTCAAATCGAACACTATCTATAGTAAAGTATTCGTTTCAAGCGACAAAATATGAATTAGCATGAGAAAGTTTTTCAGGGGCTTCCCCAGTATATGGTAATAATCCCGATAGAGGCGCACATCCAAGATCTAAACAATTAACATTTTATCGTGAAGGAAATGGATGGGCCAACGTCTACAATTATTGCTGTGAAAAATGTAAAAATAATGGGGTACAACTCTGCATTTTTGCAAAGGTATTTCTTCGAATAATCTGGGCTTAATGGTGTTATTGTAGATACTAATGTGATCAAACATGCACATAATCCGATCAAGGATGTGCATAATCTGGGCAAGCAGACAAGTAATTCGATCAAGTATGATAATCTTCACATGGTGGCATAAATTTTGCAGAGGTACACCTCATTAGGAGCGCACGTCCATCCTCCTAGGCACTTAATTTGTATCGTAAAGAAAATTGATGGATTAGTAGCCACAGCTACATTTAATAGTGTATTAACCTCATCATTTTATCTCACCAAAATATTCTTCATTTGCCCCGCACAATCTGTCATCCGCGGGTTAAAATTTTTTGGTGACCCCTACGAAAATATTATTTTGATGTTGGCGTAAATATCGAATTGTTTTGGTTCAAATATCTCCTTTGAAAACGTTGTTTGTGAAAAAAGTGATTAATAGGGTACAACTTTGAATAAACCAGTGCTGATCAAACATGCGCAGAATCCGATCAAGGATGGGCACAATCTGATCAAGCAAACAGATAATTTGATCAATGAGAGGTTTATCTGTAATATCATTTCTCAGAGGGGAAAATCAAGGAGTCACGGCGAAAAGTTTGGTAGAGGCTTCGCCGATACATGATGGCATCTACACTCAATAGGGCGCACATACAACATCCTACCACTTCACTTTTTCTCGTGAAGAAAATTTATGGACTATAAACCACATAAACTGCAAAATGTGCTTTAACCTTATTTTTTCAGCTCACCCAGAACTGAAATTATAAAATTTTTATCATTTGGAACGTACGAACAATCATCTCTACGAACGTATTATTTCCCCAAAAGTTGAGGCTGATATCTTTATGCACAAACTTCGTTTATACATGTCAAACCTCGAATCATCCAGGAACGATCTCGTTGTTTACTCGTAATTTTCTCGGCAAGAAGCCTCAAAAACGTACTCGTAAACAAACTCGTCGTTCCTCGATGATTCTCGGTTTTTCGAACATAAATTATTAGTTTATGTATGTCAAACCTCCAATCAACTCGGAAAGATCTCGTCGTTCCTCAAATATTCTCGGTTTGGAATCATAAACTTTTAGCTAATAATGCGTTACATGTGAAATTGCCGACGAAGCAGTTGTTCAGTAAACTACTGCTGATACCCAACATTACATTCCAACAATATAAATGCAAGAATTAATGATCTCAAGTTGTTTTAATGTCCACAAGCATATTAAGCACCCCTACAATCACACATGCAATTGCACTTATGGTGCGAAAAGTACCCAAGCAATAAAATATTAACCGCAGACTATTTGAAACAAGATCGATAATAAGCCCAATTTCTTCGATGCAGTGACTGGTGTGATTGTAGCCGCAACGATTTGGGATTAATTTCAAGTCGGTATAAGCATTTTCCCTGAATATAAAAAAGTAATATCCTGGACAACTTTCGTTAAAAATCAATTAGTTGGGAGACGCCCATCATAGGATTGATTTCTCGAATTCAAAATGAAAATAGAAGTTCTCCGTCAATTTCGCTTTTGACTCCCAAACTAGTTTACTTCCAGAATATATATTGGGCGAATTTTTTTCAATTGCGCTGTCCATGATCAGCCTGAATGGTCAGTGAAGTTTGATTCTAAATATTCGGCGGTAAAGTCAGACTCAGAGGAGTATTTAAGAGAGTCTCGTGTAAAGGCGGTGGCGCCATAACTCCAACATCGACGTTTGGCGGCCATGACCAATTGGAAATCCTGAAAAATAAGTAGTTGGCGATTGAATGTTGAACAAGGTTTCTCGACAAAGCAACGGCGTGAAAAGTTTGTGATCAGAGTTTAATTTTCTGAACCTCATTACCTAAATAGCCGCGCAAAACTTGTTTTGAGTTTACTTAGAAATGTACAGAAATAACAAACAAATATTGGTGACGCTTCCTGAGAGGTTCGACTAACATAAGCAAAGTTTATGAACTAGAATCAGTGTATCAGGAGAATTTGATCTTAAGTAATTGGAAGACAATCGGTGCGTGCGGCTTATCTAAGAAATAATAAAATCCACGCATGATTGTTCAAACATACGAAAGGCATTAAAATTTCAATTGGATAAAAAAAATTGGAGAATCGCCATTCCTTCGTTTGCGAGTAATGATACAGAATGGGTGTAAGGTGAAATTTGTTTTTATCCCTGCAGATTATTTAATGAAATAATTTTGCGGTATGCGGTAGATAAATTTACTAAATAGACCGGTTTATGTGCTAGATAAATCGATAAAAAAAAAGGATTTATCCCAAGATAATTTTGTCCACATACGCGAAGTGGGAACGGTTTACTCACTTATGTCGCAAAATTTAAAAAGTACATCTGTCCGATATTTTTGGCTGGATACACTTAGATTTCTTCCTCCTTTATGGCAGCTACTATCTGGGCTAGGCTGGAAATTTCTATTTATCAGCGAATTCTAAATCTTGGAATGTTGTCGCCAGCCCTTTTGCAGGCTGAGATAACTGTGATCTAGACGCCTTTAGGCGAACTCTGAGCAAGTCTACTCAAAAAGCCAATTGATATTTTTTGTAACCACTATGAGGTATCAATTTGTACCGCAATTGTGGTAAAAAAATAGATTTAATAACTAACTACTATATGTTTACACAGCTGTTTTTAACATTAGTAGTCGTATTTAGGGAAATGCTGGAGATAGCATCATAATGTGTCAATTTACCTAGGTGGAATAAAAGCTAGCCGCCATAGCCGTAGACAGTAGACGGTCTATCGATGGTCCATAGTCGGTATATGGCGGATACTATAACACGGTGACTACAACACGGTCATGCGTCCCCGTATAAAAGTCACCGCGTCATCGTGTGCATTAGATACTTAGCCGCATATATGGCTGTTCATAGACGGAATGTATGTAGCCGTGTATAGCAATTGCTATTGTAAGGTGTATGGATATAGCGGTGCCGCTACAGTTTGGTTTGCTGAGGTGTATGATTGCATCGAATTACAAAGCACTTATTTCGTCGATAAACGGTCAAACATATTCAAAAAAGACCTGGGGGGCATTATGATGTGTTACATCCTCTGTGGAAGAATATTTGATTTCATCTCGATGTTTCTCACATTCATTTACTTCAGGGATAATCCTTGAAAGAAGGAGCGCCACAACTTAGCACGATTTCAAGAGTAAAACTATATCTTTGAAACTGTTACTTTATTGCCGTACTAAAGAGAACTTTTAGCTGAAACTTTCACTTAAGTTTATTTAAAGAAAAGTTAGCTGAAGTACAAAAAGCTAGAGTGGTTAGCAACGAGACTCTACTTTAGCAGCAAGGTATAACCGTAAACTTAAGCGCACTTGAGATGGTACTATAAGAATAGTTTAACGACACTAAAGTCCAAAATTTGGTGGTGTTAGTATATGCGGCGATATTGACAAATACTCAAATAGTTCAGGCAAAAATAAGAATCGATAGGATTTTATTATTGTATTAAGCTGTGGTGAAGAGTCCCAGCGGGAAATCTCCGTATTGTCTAAATGAGCTTTCGTTATCTTGATTCAATATAGGTTGAAATATTACTCCTCTATTAGGTCCCAAATATGGTTTCAAATAAGCATTCCCAGAATCGGAAGAATTATATTTAATGTAAACTGGGATTAGTAGCAAATTTTCGAGCTTTGTCTCAATGCCGTTTTCATCGAGGGGGAATATCAATCCTTTTTCAACATTCAACGCTGTGATCCAGCTCTTAAGCACTTGAATTCCAATCTCACCGCTCTCCGCCATTATGCCGAATACTAATTGCCTCGATGATTCCCTAACTTTACAAATTGATTTTCTGAGGCCCTCATTCTCATTCTTGACATTGGAAAGACCTTTCTTCTGTGCTCTCCTGAATGTCATTTGTGATGGAGATAAACCAAGTGATTTCGCCTCGCTCAAATCTTTTATGAATTCTTCGTTATATTTGGCAAGAAAATTCACAGATTGAACTAAATCGTCAATATCCGGTTGAGCACTTCGAATGGACGACTCAATATTTTTATGTACATTATTTCTATTATCAAAAATACGCGGCAAAAATAAAAGTAGAATTGCCTTCATTATGAATTATGGCGAATCACGCCCACCCGAGGATCTGTCGAGAGCATATGGCACAAAATATGCTCCTAAATTGTGCAAATCAAGTTGAAGCAGCAACGACCATTCAAAATAGCGTTGGTTGGGATTGATTTGAGAATCTTTTTCATCAAAAAAGTATTTGATAATAATAAAATAAAGAAATGCCTGCTAAAGCGAAGAACTCGAGGAAAGCTGATGCTGTAGCTACCGCTTCATCCAAGGTGAATAAGAAGCAGAAGCGTGAGGAGGTTGAAGAGGAGAATGACGAAGAAGAAAATTTAGACCAGGACGAGGACGAGGATGACGATGAAGAAGAGGACGAGGGCGATGAAGAAGCTGAAGAAGAGGAAGATCAAGTATAATTTTTATTCTATTATTTTTTCTGGTAAATATTTTGTATAATTAAGAACGGCGGCGCCGATGAACAAGAAAACGGCGATGCTGATGAGGAGCCGGTAAAAGTTCACAAAAAGAAAGCTGCTCAAGAACCTGAAGATGCTGGTGATGAAGAAGCAGATGAAGAGCTTGAATGCAAAGATTGTGGGGAACCTTTCACTTTCAGTGCTGGCGAGAAGCAGTTTTATCGGGAGAAGGGATTTGATAATAAGCCTGTCCGATGCAAGGGCTGCAAAGATGCCAAGAAAGAGCGAATGGGAGAATCTAGTGGACGAGGTGGAGGACGCGGTGGTGGTCGTGGTGGGGGAGGCGGTGGAGGTGGTGGGGGAGGAGGAACTTGTTACGCATTCCAACGAGGAGAATGTACGCGCGGAAGCTCGTGTCGGTATGCACACGAGGGTGGGGGACGAGGTGGTGGTGGTGGTAGAGGCGGTGGAAGAGGACGAGGTGGGGGAGGTGGAGGCGGGGGTGGTGGAGGTGGAGGGGTATGCTATGCATATCAGAAGGGAAGTTGTACGAGGGGAAGCTCATGCAAATTTTCACATGATTAAAGAGATTATATCACACTGCTTGACGAGCTCTTTGTTTTTGTGTTTAGGCTTTATATTGAACTGTTAATCTTTCTATCCATATTCATTGTTGCGATATCTAAAATTTTAATTGCATATGATTTTCGTTGGATTATATTTCATTTCCCGCCCTGCGTTCTTTTCCCTTGTGCCTCAATATAAATGCTGAAACAAAGAAACAATACCAGTAGAATGGCGAGAGGTTCTTATTAAAGAAAACAGCTTGGTTGAAGAATCATTTTAATTCCTTCAACACACTTTCATTTAGCTGGACTGCTATCAGGAAATCAGTTATACCTTACTATAGAGAAAATTTGAGCTTTAATCAGTAACAACTGGTTGTTGTTATACTCGTCAATTGTAAGAAAGCACTGTTAGGAGAAAATGGTGGTATCATACTAAGGTCGCTTGAAGCAACCACATGATGCTCCTACTAGTTACTAGTAGTAGGACTGAAGATTCGCTTACGAGCACACGACGCTGTTGCTTAAACAGAGTAGAACACTTGTTGAAAATCCAATAGTTAATTACATAGTCAGAAGGAGATAAACAGGAAAGTGAATAACCCCAACCAAAGAGACTACGTAGAAAAACTACCCTCTGCCTATGTACCAAGTAGCGAGTCCCGTGACACCGAGTAGAGGGAAAACTGGGTGTCACACCCGGGGAGAGTGGAACACTATTACTCCCCGAAAATCTTATAGTTAATTACGGTGAGGTGAATAGGCAAGTGATTACCCAACACTGACGCAAGAGTCGCACCCCCCGCCGAGAAAACCATTCTTCCCCATGAACCAACTGGCTAGTCCCGTGACCGAGTGGGGAGCTCCGGGTGCCTAGTGGAGCACTATTACTAATAGCAGCCCTAGCACTCGGTGGCGGTACGTGGAAAAAATATAACTGGTGTTGGAAGCACCAAAGGGCCGACAGGATATTCCTACTAGTAAACGGTACTAGCGTAGGGAACTTGGTAAGAATGAGACGGACGGCTCCTCCACATATAGCACTCCTGTTGGCGCATGCATTCCTATATCATCGACGACAAAAAAAGTACCTCAAGTACTTCTTACTCGTGTGTGAAATATGTACTACCCTAGATTTCCGTCAGCATCGCCCTCCCTAGCTGACCCTCAGTCATTTCATAACAAGTCTGCTTGAATAAGAAACGTTCAAATTACATGTACACTATTATACATTGGGTAAATACTCGGCTCCACCACAATAGCGCACAGTCTGCACGCGCTCCGGAGTATTCGCGAATTCTCTCAGGAAACAACAGCAGTTCTGACGCAATTCCCTATCCCCACTATGCTGCCTCGTCGCCTCCACAGCCGCCGATATGCCGTCCGCGGCCGCTGCGAATATTGAAATTTATGACACCGCAAAATTACGAGATAATGGATATCGCTGAAATGAATACTCATTTAAGGAATTTTCACGCGAAGTTATTTGGGAAGCATTTATTCTGCAACCAATGCCTTTAATCAATACATAACTGTCATTGTATAAAGAGCCAAAGTTTCCAGCATGAATACAAGGGTGAATCAGAGACATGAAAGAACCTCGTTTGCTCGAAACACACCATTTAAGAAGGCCGTATTCATACCACCCTCCCCCCGCCCACTCCTCCCTCCTCCCTCACCTATGATATCTCTCCTTTGATTCAACACCGCGTCCACGTCCGCCTGCTCGACCTCGTCTACCGCGAGCTCATCCGATAATCCACCTCCCTGCTCGCCTGTAACCGTAATACTGCAGCTCTCCGGGTGAAGATTATTTATGGAGTCCGGAATAACAAAGGCTAATCCACTCAACTTGACTTCAGTACCATTGTTGAAGCACTTGGTGACCGATAGCTGAATATATTTAGGCATTCTGCAGGAGCTTGGAGGACCTGGACTAGCCGTTGCATGCTCACAGCCTGCGACGCGATTGAACCCATGTACCCCGATTTCTCCTGCTATAGATTTCCCACGTAAATCAATCGTACCTTGGTCCCCACTGTAATCGACATTCTCCTCTTCATCACTACTGTCACCCACGTCATACCCCAATGTAGGTACTGTATAGTGACCGCGACTAGGAGTGTGATCCTGTTCAGAGGGAGAGACGTGAGTCACGTGAAACAGAACGAGGAATTTTATTTACAACAATACCATTTAAAATAATAAACGAACTCAGCGAAATTCTTTCAACAGCAACGAGAGTAGCACTCTAAACTCGTCAAGTATATTTATGCATTATTTTCGTTTACCTTAACACCGTGCAGCAACTCATCCTTTGTCATCAGACAGGTCCACCCGCCGTTTCGCGACAGGCCCTTCACCGTCTTGACATCCGTCCATTCTAATCCATCCAGACTGCTGCGAATCGTTACGTCTTTGGCAGACCCCCCACCGAAGTCCATTAGATAATATTGCAATTCAGTCCACCTGAGCAACATGCGTATCCGTCACAAAATTCCCAGGAATATAACTCACTAACACATTCAACGTCTCGTACGTCTAGTCCGAAATAGTCTAGTCAGAATATCGAGGAATGCAACGAGCTTACCGGTTATCTTCAGGAACTTCAAATTCGAGGACATACGGCTGCCCCTCCGCCAGACGTCCTTGTAAGGCCATGTAATAAGAAGTTGGATCCCGCAGATTCTCCTTGCGCAGTACGACCGCGTTCTCTTGTCGACGATCAGCAGTGTTGTCCTGGTCCAGGTCCAGGTCCAGGTCCAGGTCCAGGTCCAGGTCGTGGACCAGGTCAATTGCACTATAGACATGAGATGAACGGACAGGTACCCGACATTCCGGTACAGCAAACGTTTGATCTTTTGAAATCAGAATATACAGATATTTCAAGGCGACTGAGAGTAGTCTTGGGTAACTTGTACAATGAATCAACACTGAAATGGCCATGATGTAACATTGACGTTCAAAAAGTATAGACTTATTACTCTTGTTTAGAGATGCCAAGTGGCACAGAAGACCGAATCCGCGAAAAATAAGACTCGACGGAACTATATTTCTCTCTCCTTTTAGTTCCGATATTTTCAGCTGTAATATTGTAGTCAAATACACATATCCTCGATTTAGCATGAACTGAGTCACCCTTTCAGCTGTAGAATGGATAGCCCAAGAAGCATTTTCAGAAGCTTCGAGATTATTCGTTGGACTGTGTGGATTAAGCGCTGGCGAGGCGGCTTGAATGAGTGAGGCTTGTGCAAGAACAGTAACCGCAAAGATCAACGGGTAAAGGGTCTTATTGTCCTCGTGGTAACGGTCACAAAGGCGCATGAGCACAGGGAGGGCATTCCATGAAAGAAACCGCTGTACGCAATCATTCGCAGGTCTACTCGTCCTCCCACTAGTACGCAGACGAATACGATCGATAGGGAGAGACACGTCACAGTCACCGTCGTCATACGTGACTTCATAAGTGTCCTTGTTCTCAGAGTGTACCCGAGTAATCATACCCGGGTACACTGCGGTACCGCGCCCTCGCCACTGAGACTCCACGAGATCTCCAACTAGGAGGACTTCAAGGTCTAGCACACAACTGAAGGAGTCCATGATTTGAGTGAAGAACGGCATCAGTTCGGTGAAGTCACAGTAGGTGTTTAACAGGTGACATAAGAACGGTTCGGGTTCCGCTGAAGCCAAAAGTCGAACTCGATAGAGACGATCCTCACCGCTAACCAAATACGCAAGTCCTTCCAGGCAGCTCCTCACTATGTCTATATTGGTATGGTTGGATCTGAGCAGGTTCAAAATGTCGCAGTGAACGTAGCTGGCCATCAAGTACTCCTTTCGAAACGACGGTACAATTTCATAAGACGTATTGGATGGTGGGACGTGAGTACCAGCTTTGCATATCTCTTCCCCGAATAAGTCGATCCAACGTTGATCATGCACTCCTCGCTTATCATAAATAACTAATAGCTTCTGCTTTTTCTTGTCTATCTTCATCACTAATCCTCTAAACCATCGCCTCTTCACCTCGTCGCCTTCCTGATGTACACACAGTACCTCGATGACGTCATCTAACCGTAGCATCGTCCTCCAGTTCCCCGTTTCCTCATGCAACGGTTTCACGCGCTCACTATACCTAGAGATCCATTCATCATATTTGGCGCCCCAACCCATATAATGCACTTGAATTTCATCTTCTGGATGATCCGCATCGTCGTTTTCCAACTGCGGCGATTTAGCAACATGTTTTTTAGAATCACTTGAATCGTCTTTGTAACGATGAGCACGCTTGGTGCCTACGCTCTTCACAACGCACTCGTACCAAACCTTTGTCTTATCTCGGACGTCCACATGGTCTCCTACTCGTAACGATCGTCTCCATTTCAAAACCGCCGCAGAAGGAGTGAGAGTAGTGGAGGTACCCACCACATCATCGGCGTCGTCCCGATTCATCTCTGCGTTTCTGGACACGATCGTTCTTGTAGTTCCGTTTAAGTTTACGGGAAAGCAAAAGTGTCCTGTTGGTGTACTCTTCGTCTTGACCAGGTTTCTCGACCCGCCTATTAATATAGATATACACTCGCACACGAGCGGGATATTTTTGGCAAAATATGTCATGATTAATGTTATTATTTCAATGTCATTCGCAACATCGGCAATAGAGAGTATACCATCAAGCGCTGCACTCCACTCCATTTCTAAAACAGACGAATGATTTTGA
>VKHC01000058.1:0-18176 GCA_015143735.1 Synura sp. LO234KE | reverse complement strand
GACGCAGACACCGCGTGAACGTCTTCTTCACCAACCTCTTCAACCGCTCAGAAGTCACTGCCAGACTCGATTTCCAAGCGGCAAATAAAATTCGGAGTGACTGCAAACGCTGTGGGTACAGTATGGTTGGAGAGAAAACTCAAGGCACACAGAAAGGCTCAAACACCACCACTCCCCTTCCCAGACTGAGCCACCACCCGCTGGAGTACCTCTCCATGATTATCAATCTATTTTATCTGCTGGCCTGTGACGCGTGGGTGTGCATGCTCAAGTCGAACAACTGTAGACTGGTGGACGAGCTGCGAGCTACAGTAGGCGGGAAGGCGAATCGTTTCTTTGCGGACCTGTCAGAGGAGACGTGCTCCCGTCCCCCCTGTCTGGGCGGTG
Organism: Synura sp. LO234KE; assembly: GCA_015143735.1. NCBI lineage: Eukaryota > Synurophyceae > Synurales > Mallomonadaceae > Synura > Synura sp. LO234KE. Next base: position 17,789 of record VKHC01000058.1, on the reverse strand, counting down.
AGAACATCACGTCGTTCGATTGGAGGTAACGGTCGAGAGAGTCTCGAAGGTCTTGTTATGCTTGTTTTAGTGGAGTATGAGATGTAGCGTATTATTTGTAACCAGTATCAGGCAGGGAGGAGGATTGAACAACGTCCAGTAACTTTGCTATGGTCATATCTGAGCTGGGCGGACAGAGCGCCCAGCTCAGTAAGAAGGAATAGTGTGAACTGCAAAAACCCATGGAAGATGGATCTACAAAAGAAAATAATTGCGAAGACAACCACCTTACAGAGAATTTTCATCTTTTGTGAAACAATCTATAGAAATGATTTATTTAACGGCAAAAACTGTGTTTTTACCATATTTTTCTCGCTCTACTCATACCATATGTTAGACGCTGAAGAAATGATATTAACTCAGATTTTCTCGTAAAAGAACGTGGCGGTCTAATGACGTTCCTCAGCTCCTACAAATTCTTTTGCTGGCAGTTTCGACCTCCTAGTATTGGCTTGCAATACCCGAAAATCTTACTATGGTTGGCTAGTCTAGATTAACGGTGAGAGAGAGAATATGAATAAATACATAAGTCATTCCCACCAGTAAACTGCCAGAGGATCGTTCTCAACTAGTTCACGAAGTCATCGCTCCAGGAGACGGGAGTGAGGCACTGACTACTATGAATGAGGAAAAAACACGTGGTGATTACTCATCACTACTATCATACAAGAATGCAATTATCCTCCTGGCTGCATCAGGTAGCGGACCGCGCGGCGGATGGTAGTGGTAGAACTCGCAGAAAAACAAATCCGTAACAGGCGAGAAAAATCCTTCATACGTTTTTTGTGTCAAACCACCAGCCAGCAGCCAATTGTCACTCCGGAATTTCTCGCTCACTACCATGGACTTTGGTGGTAGGACGCTGAGGAGAAGGTCTACTTCTACCTCAGATAATAACTCAACGGAATCACTGGTAACAAGCTGCCCACCCTGTATAGATAGTAGGAACAATGCCGACATTAACAACGGAACTCCTGCTTCTTTGCCATAACAAATTTATCAATATTAATTTAATAGTTAGACTATCTTTATATTATTATTCTCCCGCTTCGCCTTCCAAAACACTCCCCCTTAGGACACTATTTACATACGTTTGTAATTCATCGAACTTATACGCGGTTCCTACTCCCCATCCTATCGACGCGCTCGTTGAAGTCCAGCCATATGAAGAAAGTTTAGCTGTTGGAAGTCCATGTAGAATGCGCGTTATATAGAACACCAAGCATTCCCTTCTCAATTCTTCTATCATACTAGTTTCTATACCATTCATTACGTCCATGCTTTGATAGATGCTTGGATCATCACGCACCTTACCCCTATTATGATTATGAAACATCATATTCTTTCCATCGCGATCGTATTTATGTTTTCTGGAAGATCTGTTGCAGAAATTATCCGCACCGTTTTTACTTGACCTAATCATTCCTTCGTTCTTAGTCGTAAAAGTCTTAGCTGATGAGTAACCGTTATATCGATAATCGTTTTCCTTGGCTTTTTCGTGGGCTTTATTCGCAGATGCCTGTCCTCCAGTCCCCTCTCTTATCGAATATACACTGTGAACAAGATCATCCACAAGGGACTCCAATCGCGAATCTACACGCAATTCCATCACAGCCCTTTCGATAACAACGAGGTCTTGTCCATACCGCTTCAGCTTGTTTTGCTCCAGATGACAAGAAAACTGGGAGCATTCATCTGGATCGGCGACGTCGATAAAACCTCCTTCAGCTGCAGAGCCATCCTCCGGACGTGGCAAATAGTTCATCCTATTTTTGGCCACCTTTGTATCATCATTAACAGTCATAGGAACACTTCCAGGGCCACGAAGGCGGAAAGGTATCGACGCTGTTGGAGGACGGCACTTATCGAATATATTGACCAGAGGATTAGCAGAGGGGCCGATTCGATCCCTGTTCCCATCCGTAGAACACAGATGGACATCACCTGAGTCGCTCCCGCCAACCGGGAATCGCCCACTCGCCGTGTCCAACGGATTGTTATTCGATCTGACCGACTCGTTGTGACTATGACTCCATATACACTGAGCGCCCGTATGCGCTGCGGGTAAAGTGTCGAAATAAGAGGCCAGGAAATTCATCGTTATCTTAGCCCGTTTATATGTGTCCCTCCTGTGCGTAACGGAATCTGTATGAGTTGTTCCCCCTGCAGCAGCGCTTCGGGATCTCCTCCATGGCACGGCCTCCGGTCCTTTGGTCTCGATCGTCTTATCAACATTATTCCCCGTGAATATTTGCGTATCAATCATATCTAGTTTCTCTAAGGCAGAGCCTAACCGCCACATGTCCGTTACCCTCCGCCCTTCCTCACGCGTCCTGCGGTTTGAAATGTTCGTCAACTCAAGTGCCACCTTCCAAATCCATTTCAAGTAAATACTGCTGGCTGTGTTAGAACTTTGTGTGATCGTGTCCACCTCCACTCCGCCCTTGTACGAAACCTCTCGAAATGCACTTTCAGAACTCAAATCGTCGAGTTCGTCGAGCCCGCGTGACTGACTGTTGCCACGTATGGAACCTGCATTTAACGTTGCACTTTTGAGCTGCTGCACTATCTCCCTACCACAGAGAGCCACGATCACACACGGACGAGACAATTTGTACTGCAGCCACTTGCTATTCGCCTGCATGTGATACAACGCTTTTGTTATCAAGTCTCTATCGGCGGGAATCGTTTTGTCAAATTCAAAGCTATTTTCGAGACCGTCGGCCGATGGAAGTCCGCTTCCGTTAACGCCATCGAAACAGTTATTGATAATCTGTTGGCTTCCCATTTCTATGCAAAGATCAGTCACAGGGACCGAGAACTCCCATCGCTCGTAACCGCCGCCACTGCTGCCGCTCACGCTATACGCACCAGGTATTGAGGAATTGTAACTGTTCGAGTTCCCCAAACCGTACATACTGTCATACCCGTAGCTGCCATCCCTACTCTCCATGGCCACACCCATCTCAGCTCCCACTTCCCGCTCCCTTGTTGACGCGTCCTTAGTCTTGTCGTCTATACGGTGTGCCAGCAGGCGGTCGATCAGCAAATCTTGACGCATCTGCGCGTCGGGCTTGCGTCGGAAATGTCCGGTTAACAGGTCATTCTGAACTCCCGTCACCTAGCGGCCGCAGCGGTGTGGTCAGGTCAGTCAGCAACCAGTGCACAAAGTAGTCTTAGACGCATAACGACATTCGCAGTTACCTCTATACAATTGAATGGAGCGGATTCGAGCGCGGCGAACAAGGTCTCCACCACCGCCTCTGTAATTCGCAAAGCGTCATCGAAGACAGAGGACGATGTTGACTTCTCACTGAATAGATGAACTCTTAAAAATCAAAAACTATTCACAGCTTGGGATCACACAATTCTATCCAAGCCCGTAGAGTATGTGAGCAAAAGTACCGAGCGATTCCTAATTGATACGAGAGTTGACGGTAAGGTCGCACCTGGCAAATCCAATTTGTTTGAGATGTACTGTAGATCCACGGCGACCAACGGAGGAAAGCATAAACTATCATATTCGAGTGCTCCAACACTAGCTTCCTCCTCGCAAATTTTTTTGTCGCCGTCCCGGTTACCTCTCTCTATTCCCTCTAGATTCGAAGCGATAGCTGTAGTGTATTTGTCCGCGTCAGGGCCTTCTTTGTGCGGGTGTAGATGTCTCACACGGAATACATACAGCAGCAGTCCGAATACTTGAAGGGCGGACACCTGACTCGACTAGCGAATGGTAGGGAACGAGAGACGCAATTGAATCACATGGGAAAGAAAGATACGACAAATGAAGACGGCTCCTCGTGACGGTCGTACATATATGCGACGAGAACACAGCATCGACCGCTACAGCCACGCGAAAAAAGGTTAACAACGGCACTGCGCCATGTACGGTTAGACACCTGACTGAGGGAGTACTGTGTGACACAATCTTCTTCGTTCAGGAACACGAGACAATTCGCGTCCCGGCCATCTCTTCCAGCGCGCCCTGCACCATACACAGATTTGTTCACAGAAATCAAATATCCCAATTACTTCACGACGACGAAGAATATCATACGATCACAAATCAATTATGTCCATATGCCATTATGCTTGTCGAGAGCTATATATTGTGCGCAATATGAACAGATACACCCAACTTCTTCTAGAAAATTCTCCAGCACGCGTAGCTTCTCCCACCCATGGACATACCTGTCTCCTGTACGTAGCTCTCGATCGACCTGCTTGCACGATCACATCGAGAAAAATGAACCACGGTAAGAGTCGAATATTATGACTCAGTCCTCTCGGCATGTGTACTCACTTTGGAATGTTGAAGTGAATCACGTCGCGGACATTGTCTACAATTGCACACACGGGTAAGGCGGCACAACGGTTACATTGAATTCTACAGCGATTTCCCGCAAGTGCTCCATTTCGCGCACCTTTATCGATTCCCATACCGAAAGCAGAAGTAGCGATCACAGCCTTGACTTTCCCTCTGTACCAGAACCAAGATATTAAACATTTGCAAAAACTTCGAAATCGAATTATTTATCGATAAAGTTCAGGAAGTCGAGAGTTAGAGTAACAGACATTTACTCAATTCGATCTTTCATCGAACGACAAGAGAGGTAGTATTCTTCACCATCCATCCATCCCTTGATCACCTGGTGAACAACTGTTGTGCGCGTTCTCGTTGCTTCCTATCCATGCCTCCGTGGTACGCTACCACACTAACTCCTGTGCGTGGGGACAGAGCGAGCAGACGCGGTTTCGATAATCTTAAACGAAACGTTTTTGGTGTTGTCGTGAACCCCACCCTCTACCTGGCGTCAGGTCACTCACCGGATGCATTCAGAAACTCTGCCAACCCTTCGGCTTCTTGGCGCTTCCACACATACACAATCGCAGTAGAGGCGGAACGAGGCTCCAAGGAAGACGTTGCCGACCCGTAACGTCCCAGGTTCAGATTCTGATCGGTACCGAGAGTCTCTGGTGGAATGCACAGGTCTTTGTCCAGGTCTGCTTCGTCCTCTTTGCCGTCACACGAGGTGGAAGGAACACACAGTGACAGACCCGTATTGGCCGATCGCCCGCTTTTCCTGCTATTCTTCAATATCCGACGCTGACATATTTTGGCAGCTTTCGCCCACGGCTGATGGCCGCTCTCACCGCCGGCCGATGACCGGGTCATGCTCCCAAACGGATTATTCTCTGAATCCCACTCGCCCATACGCTTTGCTGCGGAACTCTCCCAGTCCGCACGACCCGTCAAGATTCTCACCAGTATCTACATGCACCCGTTGGGCACCAAGCGAGGTGATTGTGAAGAAAGAACTGCATTGAATCGGATCAAATCGCCTGCTCATGTCGATGTTTGCAAAAGGGAGTCGTCCGTCACCTGTCGACGCTGGTCATCACTCGCAACAGTGTGCGCCCTCAGGTTTAAGTTGTAACGGTTCGGTGGCATGTGCCACAGTCCTTCCTTGGGATCGATGTCAAGATGCGACATGATGTCCGCCTGTTGGGGACGACGGGAACAATCAAATCCGTTAGGAAAATATAGAAACAGAGCGAAAATTGCAATAGTGTGCGGTATACGTTCAATAATGATTGAGGTCGATCGATTTACTTTCGCACACGATCTGGAGGGGGCAGATATCATCTGGGACACCATAACGGCAATACGACAGGGCATCGCTTTAGGGTCTACGATCACCTGGATGGCGATCGGAGCGGTAGCGGTCAGGGCGAGCACTGCCCTCGGAGCGATATGCCTAGTACCAAGTAATGAATAGAAAGTTACCGTATTATCAACATCTGACAGAGTAACATAGAAAGAAAAAATGGCGTCGCTCGAACTGCAAGGATACATAAGGTGAGAGTGGAGCGGTTCCTGGGCAACTGACCCGACCGGTCTCGCTCACTTAAATACCAATGCTTCCCTAACGTTGCGAGTATCACCAGCAAGCCTTATACCTAATCTCTCTCCGGATGCGCAGGAAGGAGGGTCGGAAGTTATGTCCCCACTGTGACAGGCAATGTGCCTCGTCCACGCACAGTAGAGAGACCGCGTAAGAAGTCGGAGAACCAACGCCTTGATTCGTTTCCGTTATTCGCGGCAACCGTTTCATTAGCGCCCTGCCACCGAGACAAACGTACGGGTTAAACCTGCTCTATAAGTTTGCGCTATATATGGTTCATATCTTGGATTCTCTGGGAAGAGTGAGTGGTAATGTAAAAATAGCGATAGAACAGAGGGGAGTTCTGCGAGCACGCAAATAATGTCAGTCGTATAATCATGTCTGATAGCACCGAACTGCCCTCACGTCCGGCAATAAATGTGTCCCTGGTCCCTATCTAGAGACTCCTCACCGGAATGAGGGCGTGCACAAGCGTTCCGGGGACACGAAAAGGACCTTGATCAAACCCTACAAGCCACAAGGCGAGTCGTGTGAATGTGTGGGATATTTGTCGGTATGGGTACTCTGTGTCCGCGGTCCTCGACTTCCACCAGGCCCCCACCCGAGGTGGTTCCCAGTACCTGAACCAAGTCACAGGTCAGATTGGCCACTTCAACCGCGGTCAGCCCCCCTCCAAAACACGCCCCTATCGATGAAACATGCGATTATGAGGTCTATGGTCAATAGAGACCGAGAGCTGTGGAGCCTGACATACCCGGGAGCTCCAGAGGCAACCGCTTGAGTTGCTCCTGCAAAGAACGATGCGACAATCGATAAATACGAAGATGGGTCGGTGCTAGTGTCTTTGTCAAAATCTTTTCATCTCAACAGGTGAGGGTTAGGCACCTCACCTGCATCAAGGCCACGAGCGGAGATACTACCAGGGTTAGACCTGGCAGAGCCACGGCCGGTGTCAGGAAACACAACGTCTTCCCCGCTCCCGTGGGTAGCACTGAAAAGTGGAGGACAAGGAGAAGGGCTAGGTGTCAGGACCGCTCTAGTGTCAATGGACAGCCCGAGAGGTGTGGGGGGGGGAAGGGGACAGGGCCGTTCGTGAACGACGCCGCGAGCGAGACAATGTCCGAATATGGCTGAGAAGGAATTCAGGCAATGTAACGGATACTTACCTAGGAGGGAATTTTTCCCATCCATGGCGCGCTCGATGGCCCATCTGTACAAGAGTCGTCCGGTAAAAGAATATGGCGAACCAAAGTGTAAAAATAACAATTACAAGAGTGATGTGATTGGATAGGATGCGAACCAAAGGGGATGGGGGACTACGTACCGCTGTCCATCCCGGAAATCCTCGAAGCCAAATACCCGTCGGATGATGCGATCTAGACGCGCTCCAGTGGCCGCCTCACTGCCTGGATGGATATCCGCTGCGGCGGCATCGGTCACGGGTCCTCTGCTGTCGGATGGGCACCCCGAATCCAGGACGAACGAACCCACCCTCTGCATGTTAAGAATGTGTCATATGACTTGAGCCAAGGATTCGAATCGGGTCACGGCTTGACATGTGACATATAACTAAGTGATCTCAATACACACACGCACCTCCACGGCCTCCTTCTCAACGGCTTTGTCACTCTCAACGGCACTCTCTTCACTGAAGTCACTCAAATCGACCATCATCTCATCCTCCGCCTCCGCCTCCAGTTCTTTCAAGTGATGCCGAGCGCTCCCTACACGTCCTCGTCCACCCTCATACCCCTCGGATCCCCTCCCTATCGATGCTTGTGTCTGTGGCAGATCCGCACCGCCGTCACCCTCTTCCTCGTTATCCTCCTCGTTGTCCTCCCTGCGACTTTCACGTTTCCGTTTCAAACGGAGGCGATTCACGTCCGCCCTCTCCCCCCTACCCCTTCTCCCTCCCCCTCCCACCACACCTCCGTCCTCATCACTCTTCTCCGGGGCGTCATCAGTATCAAGCAAGTCCTCCAACTCCTCTTCTGACCATTCATCAGAATCACTTATCACTTCCTTGTCACTATCGTTGTCACTCCCAACAGAGTCACTATCGCTGTCACTGTCAAGATCTAAATCTTCAGAATCGTCGCACACGTTGTTCTTTCCTCCACTTGTAGTCCGGATACTCCTGCCTCTCATCGCAACTCCAGGGGCGACCGCTCTCTCGGGCTTGCTGGTCCCAACTACAACGCCAGAGCTGTCCTCCTCGTCGCCTCTGCCCAGCCTACGCCGTCGGCCTCCACCCTTCGCCCTCCCTCCAACTCCTCCGCCCCCACCCCGGGCTCCTCCCTCATTTGCATCACCCTCCACCCCAACGCGTAACCGTTTCACCGCTTCACACAGTAGGCCCCGTACAATATCCACTCGAGTGCCACTGCACTTCAACCGGAACTCCTTTCTGTCGCTCGACTTCCCACCTTTACCAGCGCCCTCCCCGTGACTGTGACCTGTGTCCTGTCGGTACCGCTGCACCCTCTTGACGGCCCGGACCTCCGCCACTAACTCGTCCACCGTCATTCCTTCCAGCTTGTGTTTGTACCTCCGAATCGCGTGGTTCGTCCAGGATGAGTCTACGCTGGCTCCCGTCGCCCCATCCAATACTTTCGCCGTACTGGGTATATCTTGTGGAGACGCTATGGCGTGAACTGTGTTTCCCACAGGATGCGGCGGCGGTTGTGTCTGCTTCTGATTTCGGACGGTGTAACTGACAAGTGACGGGGAATCCTGTCCCGAGCCACAAACACGGTCAGAAATGGGAGGGTGACAGAACATATTCATCGGGATAGCTCGGCTTGTCCCCTCTCAGATGTCTCTTGCCACCCATGTATTAACTAACTCTTTTAGAAGCACAACTAAAACCAGGCGCGCACTTATCCGCTCACCTCCGCCCAGAGGAAGAATCCACACCGCTCCTCTCGGGGATACGTACATCCGTAAAACATGCGGCCCTGGTCAACAGCGGGCGGTTACAGAAACGCGTGGAGGACGTGGGGGAGGAAGGGGGTGAGGTCGATGCAGAAGCAAAGGCGATAGTGCACGTAACACAGATCCTAAGTCCGGACAAGGCGTGTGCACCAGAAGGCTCTCACCGTATTTGGTCCGACCTTCTTCACGGTGAAAAGGTTCGCTCGGTGGTTGTGTCCAGAGCATTCAGGAGCTAACTCCAGTAGCATCTCCTTTCTTTGCTTCAATTGCAACTTCAAGTCTCGCTTCGATGGAATGAAATAAAGGTCGTCTTGCAACTTCTCGGTCCCACAGCTCTCGCCCACCGTTGTTGCGCCTCCTCCACGAGCGCTTTTCGCGGTTGGATCCGAAGCATTCTTAGATTTCGAAGCTTCCGGTTTACCGATGTCGACAGGTGTACTCAGGGGATAGCGACCACGCACCGCAACTGATTCTAAACTACTGAAGGATTGAATGGTGATTGCGTCCAGCGACAAGGACAATGGATCTAGACCATGAGACTGTAACTGCGACCCCAATGCAACCACCGATGATGGAGGTAATCCTGGTAATTGCATATTTGTATCGAGAGAATCTAAAGCTAACGCTGGATGCAATTCTTTAATTACATCTTCATCATTACAGACAAGATTGCTATTGCTAATATTATTGTTCGGATCTCGATCATAGATATTCAAATTTCCGGTAAAATGAGTAGTATTATTCAGGGTTCCCACTCGTATTTTCTTGGTTGGCCTCTTTTGACGACTCCGATAAGCGCCTTTGCTTTTCAAATTCTTACGAATGAAATTTTCATAGTGAGAATCGTTACTTGGCTCGTGGTATAGGACAGGAGCACAGGAATTCATATCGTGACAGTTTGCGACTTCCACAGATCTTGCGTTAAGCTCGATTTTATCCTTAGGAATTAAAGCGTTTTCAACCAAGGAGGAAGTTGGTATAAATGGTATTTCCGGTCGCGATGCAAATAACGAAGGATGCGTTTGAAGTTGTGATTTAACACTTTTTGTCGGAAAAGAGGTACTCAAACGACCTGCACTGATCCCTTTAGTCACCTTCCTACACAAATTTGAACGTCACCAATATGATAAGAGTATATAAATTGTGGTACCTGACGTATTCTGTTGAATTATTCAATCTATTTTCTTGGTTATTGACTCGAATATTCTCTCCCTTTGCTGAATCTCCGGCACAAACTGGAGCATGATTTAGATCGAATTTTGTTGCATTTCTACCTAATTTGTTGAAGGAGAATTTTAATCCTTCCTCCTTTGCAATACTTTTATTCGATTCAAATTCTCGCTTTCGAAACAGCTCAAGCTTCGGATTTTTATGTACCGCATTTAACTTCACTTTGGTCGGCGAAGGAGGCAGCTCTGTAACGCCGCCCTTATCTGAGACTTGTTTAATAGGTATTGCCAAAAAATTTCTATATTTACGCTCATCGTTAGATTTGTTATTCAGAGATATCTGATTGATAGGTCGCATTAAAAATATTTTAAATTCTTGTGAAGTATTCAAAATTTCAAAATCAACAGTTATGCCAGCTTATGTACTAGTGGCTCGAATTGAGACATCACCTGGCTAGAAATGTCTGAAATGGAGGTACTCAGAAAATTTGATCTCACCGCTCCTATGGCTCCTTTTCTGGATGTTCATATGGTTAATCCTCTACTTGACTTCATTCGTGAGGTAAGAACTCTACCTTTCAATGTGATGGTAGTTTGTGTGTTGACGTTTATATTTGTGGTGTTACTCGCATCCTGGAATTAATCTTAATTTTCATGAACAAAATATGCAATTACTAATTTGCCATCATATTCTCTTTTCATCTTTCAGGTCGCCCTATATGATGCTCAAGATATTACGATCCAGAAGATAAAAATAGTTTCATATACGAACATGTTGGAGCTGGTCGAGGATGAATATAATGCTCTACCGGAAGACCACCCTATGCGCATTGAATTCTTGAAGAAAATTCCTGAAATCGAGGCCAGAAAGAAAGAAATATACGATAAAATCGATAATGAACCAGACGCTGTTCGCAAGATTGCACAATTTTTTGATGACGAGAATCTTATTTCTTCTCTTAAGTCTGGGGCTAACCTTACATTAGACTACATGTCCACTCACCACGGAATTTCTGGGTCAGATTTGGAGGAATACTATAAATACGGCAAATTTAAATATGATTGCGGCAATTATGCTGAAGCTGAAGATTTACTTGTGCGATATTTAAGCGTATCCCAACCCCCAAATGTTTCTGTACTCGGAGCTTTATGGGGAAGATTAGCTTGCAGAATATTACAGGCCAAATGGGACGATTCTCTGACTGATTTAAATGCCGTAAAAGATGGGATTGAGGCGAGGAGCATCTCCCCCACTGACCAGTTGCGTCAACGAGCATGGTTAATGCATTGGGCGTTATTCGTTTATATGAACCAAAGAGATGGCATTGAAACTTTAGTAGACTTTTTCTCAGAAAAAACGTATTTGCAAACATTAGAGAATTTATGTCCGTGGTTATTGCGGTACTACATCGCGGCGATCATCCTGAGTACTAGACGAAAAGCCATGATACCAGAAGCTCTAGCCGAAATTCATTCTATATCGTATATGTATTCTGATCCTATAACTTCTTTCGTTGTCAATCTTTATGAGAACTTCGATTTCGAAGCGGCTCAGAAGTCCTTGAAAGATTGTCATAAAGTGCTGAGCAATGATTTCTTTCTTCAGAGTTCTGCAAACAAGTTCGTCTATGAAGCTAGACTACTGCTATGTGAAGTATACTGCACTATCAACCGCAAAGTTGACATCGCGGTGCTGGCAGAGAAATTGGAGTTAACCGAGGAAGAGGCCGAGCGGTGGATGGTGGACATGGTCCGCGGGGCCACGTCAGGTGTCGCGCTGGACGCTCGGATCGACTCCTCCGGCAAACAAGTACTGATGTCTGTGTCCACGCGCAGCGCCCATCAGCTGGTCCTCGACCACACCAGAGACTTAACCGCGCGGTCGGCAGCCCTGGCCACGAATCTTGACAGTATCGTACAGGAACAAGCGTTCTATGTCAAACTCCGCTGATTCTTACCAGAACAACGTATCGCCGTTGACCGGCTGACTGATGCGGAGGGGGTGAGGCGGCGGGGTGAGGTGGAATGCTCGTTACTCGGTGATAAGCCAGTGGCATCGTGATGTAACTGTCGCAAGCAAGGGAGGGTGGGGTAGGTATGGTACGAAGAGGGCATTTGTAACTGGCGAAGTACTGTTACTCCTACACGTGATGAAATATGAGCGGCTTAAGTATAATTAACAAAAATCCTTCTCAAATTTGATACTAACTGAAAACTCTATGTTGCGCTACAATTTCTAAGTAGGCTCATGCGCGAATCATGACTACCCGGATAGAATAGTGTACAGCAGCCAAACGATCACAGACTTCTATGTTACTAATAGCTGGCACCAATCGCTCTTACTAGCTACGACCAGTGGTAACAATCTGTTGAGCGGCTGCTGGGAGGGCTAAAAAGTAAGAATTGTGCGTGCTTTTCTTTGTAGTCCATTTTCTTCCTGCTACAATACCCCATCGTACTAAGAAGAACAACAACCATCTGGCTTTTATTCAGCCCAGTAAAATCCTCTCATGACTCTGGCTGCTGCCTGCTAATATTACGTATGTGCTGGCGCCAACTTCTTAATAATTCGTCCCTCCCTATACTCCTGGCGACGACAAGGAGGAATATGATGGCTAGTACTAGTATGGCTGTACCACTGTCGCCACTCCTACTAAAACAAAATTCGTACTCCGCCCTGGCTCTTGCCTGCTGCTGCTTTCTGATTTTCGGCAAGTCCTTGCAGGAATTACAAGTATGACCTTCGACTTATTTTATTGTAGGCAATCAAAACATATTGTTTCTTTTTTCAATTAGTATAACGAACCGCAAAATATCAGATTCAAGTTAACTATCCTTATTGGCGGGTATAATTTAATTACTTTTATTTACTTGAAATAAAAATTTAATACCTACTTGAAGCATACCAAAACGATAACAGAACAAATATGCTAATTACGAACTCCGCGCCAAGAAAAGTGAAAGCGATTGAGTTCAGAACTTGGTCTACCCGTAACCTACAAACGGGGAGAAATAATAGAGGTAATGATAAATGCAGCAAGTGATGGGCTCAAAGGGTCTACTTACACGTATAGTTGAAGATCAATGAAATAGGCGTGCAGAACGATTATCGGAAGTGAAATCATGCAAGAAATCAATAGCGGAGTCGATTGAGAAGTTTTGTTGCCTTTAGAAGCTGGTGGAAAAATATTAGACAAGTGGCAAGCAAGGGACGAAGCATAAAATTTATACCTAAAAGTAATCTTATGGATTCAACTCCAAGATATAAGAATAAAAGTACTAGGTCAAGACCCAGGATATTTCTTGGGTAATAATAGCGATATGCTGAATCAACGCCACGACTATGACGACAATCGGTCTAACACTAAATGGTTACAGTTCTTGCCTTTGTATGTATACAAAATTATATTTAAAAAGAAAAAGAAAATCACGTAATGCCCATTGAAATATATCAGCAGCTGCAAAGGCAGCGAAGAAAGGGTTGATCGAAGCGCTAATAATAAATTAATTAAGATTTATGTGAAAATATAGTCTGTAGAGTCAAAACTGAAAGACCTGATCTATTTCCTTGCATGGTACATGGATTATCTGAACATTTAACGATACACCGAAATTTAAATGAAATTTAGGTTTTGATAACAAAGCATAATTATGTTTATTATTTACCTGCGCAAATGGAGGCGCCATAGTGTAGATGGTTATCACTCGAGGTTCTGATTCTCGCGACCTGGGTTCGAGTCCCGGTGGTGCCTTTAGCGTCTAGTTTTTAATTACACGGTACAGCAATTTATTAGCATTTTCAGAGTTAGTTTTGCATCCAGGTACAAAGGGAAATTTAACCTGAATTGAGATGGAATGGAAGAGCGGCGATCTAGTCAGGATTACGGACTTATGGTTAGACATTCTACTTTTATTTTGCAATAGCTGTACTAACACTGTCAAGTAGTTTTCAAAAATCTGCAAGATTTCTTGTGGAGACTTATGGCGCCTCCGCTATTACTTTATCGCATCCTGAGCAACCCTATAAGCGCCTGCATATAAGTTCTTCAGGAGAATTGAGTTTCCTTTCAGGATGCGGCAAGCACCACCTCCTTATCATCGAACGAATGACCTCCTACTTTTACATTAGGAGCTGCGCATCGCGTAAAAGCTCCGACAACGGCACATTCTTTCACTACGTCTGCATGACATCCTTTGGAGAGTTGACTGTTTGTGTCGGAAATTTGTTAGAAAATAATTTGGATCAAATATGTCCTAGGTTTCTCGCGGTAATAGAAATTTCGGATTGCTTCCTTTCAGTCCCTATAATTTCTTGCACGCCAAGTGCTGTTGGTCTTATCCCTGATTGGCAAATCCGGCGATTCATCAATGAGGGTTATGTGCATTTACATCAAATTGTAGATACGATGAAAGTCCTCCGTTGTCAAAAGTTCTTGACTCATTTGTTGGGTGTCCCTGGATCAGTTCATGCTGGAGGTGTACAAGAAGGCCTTGGGAAACTTGATGGAAATGCTACTAGTAGTGTGTACATTAGAGCATTAATTACGGACAAAGTTCTCAATATCTTAAAGGCATTTTTTGGTGATGATAATTTGGACCCGAAAACTATATCAGCAGCTCAAATCGCGTTGCGATTTCCTGAGCTTCGCGATTTTTATCCTGTAGAAAATGTAGGTAAAGATTCAATCTCATTATCCTCTATTCATATCTAAGGCGTGGTTACCCACGGAGCACTTCAAGCAACAACTACAATCCATCTGCTCAACTCATTTCCAACTGTTTCTTTCGCTCTCTTTATGCTGATCCCTGTGTAAGAGTGGCATGTTGATGGGATAAGGAGAGGCCGGCCACATGATTTCAGGTGACCATAGGATCGTCGCACTGGTCTTCACGTCATGCCTAATTACTTGTGGGAACAACCAACCTGATCTCCTGTGCCCATCCTCCTAGCTGCTGCCATACCGTCTCTATACTTGCGGTCCCATGTCCGAAAGATTTATGTGCATTAATTTGGGAGTCTAACACTTTCCGAATCGCCAACTTTAAAGATGTTTCATGGAGATTTGAAGGAGTACACGACTCATACAAATATACAGTTGCTTATCTACATTCAAATATATTTCTCTGCAAGTTGTCGCATATCCTTACCTTCAATTCCTGCACTTATCTGGACGAGACAGTCTTCTGCTCGGCGTGTTCCTCTCCGACGCTCAAGAAGAAAACTCCGGGAATCTGCTTGTTTGGCCGGAGACACATGTCCTCATCCACAAGTACGTTTTGAAGACCGCCCTTTTATATATTAAGAATGAAGACAACGACGGCTCATTTTCTGTTGACTTTATGTACACTTTAATTTATACCAAATATGTGAAGAAATCTGTAATGCCCTTCATTGTGTAGAGATCGTTGCACACATACACATGACATGTTAGTGGATAAGAACCTTTGCTTCGCCTCGATGCCCACTCATCCCTGCCCCTCCCCGTCAGGTGCACCAACTGGTCCACTGGGACATTGGATCTGGAGAAGCTGAGACACATGTCACAGATCCGTCGAATTGAACAGGACTGCGACATCAAACCCTTAATTCCAGTGTCCGATGGATTCTCGAGCGACCCGCCCCTGCGCACCGAGACGGACAGAGTCGGACGGGACGAGGTGACCGTTGAAGGTTCGGGACACGTGTTGGAGGGGCGTGTGGCGACGAGTTGCAGTGCGATAAGTAATCCGTCTGCGGCTGACCCTCCTCGCCCCGTCCGACTGCCCTCCCTGGGCTCTCCCCATTCCCTTCTCGTTCGGGCAGGGGTGAGACTTACCCCATGCTATGCCCCCGCCCTCCCCACGCCCGCCTAAGCCCTTAGCCTAATCCTCACTTCTCTGGCGAAAATGATATATAGTTAATTCTAGGAAAGGAAACCAGTCCCCACTTCTGTTCCTGTATCTACTTTTAATTAGACGTGGACCACTATGAACACCTGCACTTGTACTCGCCGTCCTCAGAGTATGAATTGTCCCGTGCCTCAGGACATCTGTCTACTGCATCCAGACCTAGCCCATGCTGGAGGCCCGAACTTCTCCGCCAACATCCGCTCGGCCGTCTACTTCCGACTGCGGTGCAAGGACTGGGAAAAGGGAGATTGTGCTCTCAAGCACAGGACCAACATGTGGGGAGATCTGCCTGGAGTGTCGCGCTTTCTTTGACGCCTTCTATTATTTCGACATGTGGTGGCGCATAACAAATATACCATTAAAAGCAATTCGTTTCTTCCCTACAGGACTTGTGTTAAGATAGTATTGGTATTATTAGTGTGTCGAATGTTGACGACTCCAACACCAGTATTATGGTTGCTCACCTGCCTTGATTACTGGCTTCCACCAGGATCAGGAAAGTAAGAAGCAATTAATTGGGTAGAACTAGTGGCTCGGTGACAATTTTTCTATGACGGAAGTGCGCAGATCAACAAAATCAGCTAAACTCCTGCTGCAGGAGGAATATCACGATCGGTGGACTAAATTCTGATCATAGCATCGCCACCACTTCAACAACAAATAACTCCTCTAGTATCGAGTGGTGCCGTAGCTAGCTAAAAAGAATCTTAAAGTTAGCGTCACGGTGTAGAGTGACCGCAATTAGAGTGTTTTCTACAGACTCATGGTAAAGAGAGATCGAAAATAGTAGAAAATTGTAGTTAGAATGCAACGCGGTCAAGGAGGAGGAGGAGGGGAGTGGCGGTAAATAGAAGCAAGAAGATTTCAGCATTTTTTCAAACGTGAAAAACAGTTCTTAAGGCAAATATTGTGTTTCTTTATTATAATTTCTCCTAAGTGAAAATCTGATAATTGCTATGCCCATGGACTAATAATAGCAGCTGATAAAAACGAGAAATCGAGTACAAATGGTGGAAACTCTTCAGTAATAAATGGTAATTGTCAAAATATTACTATCATGCGTATTAAATTCTAATAGACAACCAATTTACCACGAGCACTCTCCCCCCCTGTTTCGTACGCTTATTCTACACCGACCCTATGGTAAAAAGTTTAGTCCACCAACGATTATAGGAAAGAAAGAGTGATTCCAGAAAATCTTATAGTTAATTACGGCAGGGAAGTTAGAAACTACTAACAAAAGTGAGATATGAGAAACCGCACCCCCGACCGAAAAAACCACTCCCCATGTACCAACTGGCAAGCCCCGTGACCGAGTGGGGAGCTCCGGGTGCCTTCACCCGGAGGTAACAGTTAGTCCCCAACTGTGTCCCCGAATCCTACTGGGGGGGTGGCCGCGGGAGCGGGGGAGATGTCACGACATGCTCGAGCTACGCGTAACAGAATAGCCCGGTCGGGGAGAGAAAGGTGATGGGCAAAGTGTGAGGGGCGCAGAACCGACGAGAGGGGGAGGCGGCGTCTCGGGCGGCGACGAGGGTCCGTGGGGCCACGGTAGGTGCGTCTCCGTAGGGGGCGAGAGAAAGTTAAGGAGGGGTGTACAGTTGCGCCGGAAGAGCCTGTTCTGCCTCTGGCGGCGAGGCAATCTGCATTGGCGTTCCCCACCGCCTCCGGAGTAGCGAGTCCCGTGTGGGCTTTGACCCAGGAGATGGACAGGTCATGATGCCGGCGGACTGCAATAAGAAGGGACCGGACCCGCTGAATGAGGGCCTTGTTGTAGCGGGGTTTGATGGAGTTGTCGCCGAAGAGCCGGACGCAGTATTCGCTGTCGGTGAGGAGATTGATGCGCTTCCGG
>VKHC01000057.1:0-21880 GCA_015143735.1 Synura sp. LO234KE | reverse complement strand
GCAGCGATATCGTACTAAGATAGGCAGAGACAATAGTACCAAGTGTAGTAAAATCCCTTCCTATGCGCATGCGCAACTTGTTGCTCAATAGCTCAAAGAAATAATTACGTATAAGTGGCTTTTCTGTTCAATTGTTCTCACACTAAGCAGCAGTTTGCTCCTCGTAACATTTTTTCGTAAACTTGAGAGAAGTTTCATGCGTATCAAGGTAAGGAAATATGTACTACAGTGAGCACTCTTTAAGAACACTTCAGTAAGCACCAAATGTACACCACAGTTAAAGTACCGTACTTCAGGAAAATTTTCTTTCAGTCCTCAGGAAATACGTTTGTTGCTATTGATATATTTTTGGGAATGTTCGTACCTATGATTGTGATGAGTTTGAATATATTTCCATTTCTTAAGTCAAAAAATGTCGTATATGCTGATCGAGAAAATAACACAGGATCAAGCAACCGCTAGTGGATGTGCTAAAATGAACGTCTTATTTTGATGAATAATACTTGTACACGCAACTATATTTCTCCAAAAATATTTTGAAATCATAAATGTTTTTAGGTCATTTGATGCTAAGATATTCGATGGAAATAAATACTTCTTCCGTAATTCAACACGCTTCTTGTTAAAAATATTCTTATTTAATATACTTTCGTCCTTTTTAATGTTGGCTTTCATTTTTGTTAGCTTTCTTCGAAGAACAAGTAAATTTTGTGTTTGCCCATTTCTTTTTTGCTCTATTGAAAAGTAAAAATCTTTCAGCTGTCAGCCTACAAAATTTTTAGCTTGCTTTTCACCTATTAGTTGCATGTTGTATACAGTTGTTTCCTATTATGGTTCTTTAACCGTATTGTATTCCGCTACGAATGCGTATTAGTAGATCACCTTAATGTGAGGTCACATGCTTTGAAACAATTTTTAATTCTCTGAGGCAGTGTGCGTACCAAAAAATCGTTCTCAGATGTATAACTACCTCTTGTACTATGCGATAACAATAGACTATTTCCTTCGTCAATACGCCAACATGCGTTCGCTCCTCTTCTTGGGGAACGTTGCACCACGCAGTATACATAGAAGCGAGATAGTTTTTATACCAGCTATTCTGCTACCTCCCGTTCCTCCTTCATCTTCGCTCAATCACAGAAAGTTAGTTAAGATGATGTGATGAATATCAACGGAACGACGACCGTTCCGTTAAAATTCATCCCATCACATCGGTGCACCAAAATCCATCTGGAGATAATCAATTTGAAGCTAAAAATCATAAATTCCATTTTTGTGATAGATTTATTTGGCTTGATTTTTGAAACTCATGTAGTTGTGCTGTATATCTGGACCACAAAAATACAAATGACGAAAATGTCTTTGGAAAGCCTCCTCCCAGATATTTTCAACGCGGTGGCCAGCGGCAGACAGATATTTTCGTTTGTCGACCTTGAAATATTTTACAATTAAGGATTGCACACTTTAAGTAAGTGTTCAGATCGCTAAAAGTTAAGTAATTGAGCTAGAAGCGTAAAGATGTTGGTGATGGTGAGGGTGATGATTAGTTCAATCATGTTAGCGCACTTCACAAAAGTAACCGGTATTGTTTACCGCAATACAGCGACCTCTCCCACGAATGATGAGGGCATAAACAATCAATATTTTTCATTATGGTGAGTGATGACGACGTATGTTTTACTCATTATCCGTTCAGCGTATTTTAAATGTTGGAGGAATATGATATTTCAATCACAGATAATTAAATGTGAAAGTATCGCATTGCTTAAAATGGAGAGAAAATTACATGAACGACGATACCATTTTTATATTATTGCCTGGCCTACAGGTAAATTATATGATTGCTTGCAGGTAAATTAATAATCCTATTTTAAGAGACCATTTTTAGCCAACGTATTGTTACCTATAGAGTAAGGCAATTGAGGTCGATCAATACCCCAGCAAGAAATAAGCAAGCAATACTCTTTGTTAAGAAAGACCAGAAAAGTAAGATACTTCTCTTTACAATAAGGGAGCGATACTTTGTTTTACAGTCCATCAACCGGAAGTCTCTACAGCACCCTGCATCTGTAGAGGGGGAGTTATTTCCAAATATGTCTGTATTTATTCTTGAATCGCTCGTTTTATCTATCTATATAATTCGTATTCCAAGTAATTCAGAAACAATATCGAGTAATTTCTAAGCTTTCGAACACGTAGTACATACACCACCACGTCCAGATACCTCGAAAAGATACCACGTGCATACCGAAAATCCAACAGTTATTTATTACTAGTAAGTAAGATACCACGTGCATACAACTAGTAATATTAGTTTACATATATAATATATGTTGAGCTTCTTTTATGTGAAAAAATGAACGCAAACACCATTGTGTCAGATTTATCTGTACTAAACTTCAGTGTCCCACAAAAATGCACCGTTGAAGTACCGTACGCACTTTAGGAATACTATTTTTTAGACTTTGGTGCTTTGGGAGGATTTAGCATAATATGACCTTAGAAATTTAAAAAAAAAAGTAACCTCCACTAAAGTATGACTTCGTTAGCTACTAATAACACTGGCAACAAATACTTGTTCAGCGCGATTCGGTAGACGTGCCGACGACGGTGATGCCGACCCAGACAACGCGCCTAGGCGACCTTCGTAAAGGACAATCAGACCCTCGGAGTTGCCCCCCCAAGGCAGATTGCAGTAAGTTGCCAAGAACCCTCGGGCACTGATCAAGAGGAGGGAGGACGAGGGACATCCGGGATCTATAGAGCTTGCCGGACCTAGCTACCACAGAAAGGCAGACGGACTTTGTGGATAGCTTAGCTAGTGAGCCGGGCAACGACCTCCACCAGGCGGAGGAGTTTGCTTCTCAGGATGTGTGTGGGGATTGCGGTCGTTGGTCAGACAATTTTGTCCGCCCTCCCCTACACCCTATGTGATCTGTTCCGTAGCTCATCGGGCTGATTCGATCGCTTGGTGCTCGACAAGCTGTCATTCTGTGTAATCTTAACTAAATTTGTTCAAGAAAGTAGCGGCTGGAAGGGATAAGAAGCGGTGTGGAGAGATCGGGACGTTGCCTGGGGATAGGTGGCGGTGGGGAGGGAAAGGGAACGATGGGTGCTCATAAAATGTTGTCTGGAGTGATAGGGAGTGATAGGTAGAGATAGTGATAGGAATGAAGGGGAAAGTTAGGGAGTGGTAGGCAGATAGTGGTAGGAAAGGATAGGTAGCAGTGACGAGTAGTAGGGAGTGTTGGAACTGGTGAGAAATGGTGTGGAGAGATAGGGAGCGATGGGGAGTGATTGGGAGCTGTAGGAAGAGATAGCGTTTGAAAAAAGAATAGGGATCAAGGGGAGTGTTACGCAGGGGTAGGTAGTGATAGGAAGCGGCGAGCAGGGATAGAGGCGGCAGAGAGTTATAGGGTGTTGTAGGCAGCGATAGGGAGCGGCATAAAATCCAAGAGGGGCAACAACAGAAGAGACCAATAAAGATGTGTATGTGTATTCAATTATTCAAATATGGGTAAAAACACAAAGAGTATTCCTAAGTAAATACTTACATAGCTTAAGTAAGGTTAAAAAAACATTTGAAATAAACGAGATTGTTCTTTATTAGTTTTTTTTGTCCAATAAATAAGTAATGTGAGATAATAACAATAGAAAGCTGAACAGACAATACAAAATCAACTTCTATTCACCTAGTATTATATTTTTGAACAATCCACTTACGCGATTATTTATATTTTAGCGATTACCTGCAGAACTGCTTTGTAACGGATTTAGAATCTCAGAAATCTTGCAAAAATCTTTGTTTCATGGCTAACGGCCTAATGATGCTTCTTCGCACAATACATCTTTGGTTTTATTTATCTGCCGTTATCAGTGATTCTAGTTTCAATTTTCAAATAGGAGCTCGAGTAAAAGATAATGTGCAGGCATTTCTATTGAGAGTAACGATTGCAGGGAAAACTCCAATAAGATTGGTAGAGGATAGATTCGTTAATGTAACTACCCTCATGTCTACTGCATTTATGTCGGGAAGAACTCTTTTTTACGTTCTTGAGCAAATGTATATCAATGAAATTACGCTATTTCAATTCGGATTCGAAAACAAATTTTATTACATGCTGCAGAATAAAAATTCGTTGGAGTATTCCTTTCAAGTTAGTTTCTTGCCATCACAACAGTTTATGATAGGTGTTCAATACCCTACCTCGAAGTTAGAGGGAGCGTTGAAGTATTATATATGTGACCCGTATGGCATGCCCTTGCGATTCTTATCTAACGATACATTTGATTGCACGAAGCGACCCTGGTATAAAACGGCAAAATCTGCTTTGTCATCTCACTGGGCGCCTCCTTTTCTACAAGTCCCTTTCTACATTCCGGTCATATCTTTTGTTACCCCTATAATCAATTATACATTCAATGGTACCAGACTAGGATTTGTCGGTGCAACAGCAGCAAATGTGCAATTGTCCCAGATCAGCGATTTTCTTAGATCTTCATATTTAGGGACAGATATCAACGTTTTTATCGTCGAGAAGGCGTCCATGAATCTGATTGCAAATTCATTAAACGCGACAGCATCGCTGAGACACTCCGATGGCACAGTGGTAAGTGATCTAGTACCTACCATATTCATTTATTAATTCTAGAAGCATCTTAAATTCTATGATTGACTACAACGAGCGACGGCTAATCACTCTGTCCATGTGTTTCTTCGTATGGCAGAGTCTCATGCCGGCGTTGAAATCGGAATCTTCAATTATTTCCGGAGCAACAAATCTCTTGATTCAGAAAGATTGGCCGAATTATCTCATTATATTCAACGGCCTTTACCTACAGAGCGTTCTCTATACGGACTCAACCCCCGGCATCATTTGGTATATTGTTATTTTACTCCCTGCTCAACAACAACCCGATCATTTAGGGGCGGATGCTCCACAATACTACGTGTCTTTAGTTGCATCCATAATCGCTATCGTTATCTGCGTAACCGCTCTTTCTCTGACAATATACTTCTGGAAGTCAAGAATGATGCAATTGGCCCAGCCAATCTTTATCGTGGTCGTGCAGATGGGCTGTGTCTTGTTAGGCATCGCATGTATTGTGTTCTTGGGTCCAAATAACGCTGCAAACTGCAGCGCTCGAATATTTCTCTTCAATATTGCATTGACGATCGCATTCTGTCCGTTACTTATCAAGTGCTATCGAGTTTATATCATGTTCGTGTATTCCTTTACTGCCCATGTCTTGAATCACGGGGGGAGCAATAAACTACTCACCAAGAAGTCCTTCGCGTTGACGTTATTCGGATTCGTTGCTGTCGACCTGTTAATTATTTTAGTCAGCGTATACTCCCGCTCTCGAGGGTCAGCTCCGTATAAAAGCACACAGCTGAGCAACAACGGCGCCTATGTAGAATTCACTTACTGCGGGTATCACAAACTGGATGAATTTTTCTATTCAGAAATGGCGTATAAAGCAAGTCTTGTACTTGTCGCTTGTTATTTGTCGTTTACTATTCGTTCTGTGGTGGACGGTATAGCCGGCAGCAAAGTGTTATTGGCCATCGTCTACAACACTGCATTCATAGGCGCCATTGTTATTGCGCTCGTGCGGTCTGTTGAGAGCGTACAAACCGTAATCATGTGTCAAATATTGGGGATATGTTATTGCATCATTGTCGCATCGGTGTTAATCATCGCTCCCACGCTCTACTCCATCGCCTACGTCGGAGACAAGGTCGCCGCCAACGAAGTGATCGACGAAATGTTCGAAGCGAGACTTCAAAATGCGGTGAGTTAGTCTGGCACTGGTCCTGTGATCGTGTTCATAAGTGTGAAAATGAGTCGAGTATCGTCAGCCTTACCTGGACTGTATAATTAAAGATAATGTATCTTGCTAATGATCCACATGAAATAATCGACTTGGCAGTAACGTTACGAATTGCTATCATATTATAGAGGGAAGAGCGTTCTGGTGGTTCATTTGTTTCAGCTCTTCCCTCCACTCCCCCGCCATCACCTCACTCGCATACTACATCGAACCGTCAGCACTGATTGTGCAGCATGGTTACCGTTGCCTGACGTAGCACACCCCCAGCAACACGCATCGAGGGCCAGGCACCGGCGGAAGCGGAGGGGGCCTTACTGCGGCCACCCCTGGAGCCGTCGTGCCCTTCTCGGATCCCACCGACTCGTCGGCGCCGGGAGCACTGCCCCCGAATCCCCATCCCCGGGGACCAGCCACAGGAGGAGCTCCTCCTTACCACGGTTTCAACTCCGCGAAATCGTCGAAATTGGGATTTACAAATTTGTGACCGAAGTTGATTCGTGTGGCGGATTGATCGAAGTCTTTGAGTTTAGGGACAATAACAATAACGTCTGAATGATGATAGTGGGACAGTGCAGTGGTAAATATAGAAGTGAAAAGAGCAGATTCGCTTTACGTATATTTGGCCTTTACCCGGCGCGCTTCCTCGTATTTGTCGGATTCTGCTGAAGTTTGAAAGAGCTTAGCATTTGGCTTGATGTACTGTAAACATATAATCGAATACTCTAGATGAAAATGAATCCCGAAAATGACAAGGTAAGAATTACGGGGCATGTATAGTAAACAAGATCAACACCCTAGGAAACGAGAGACATGATTGCGGAAGCGTAAGGAGCTAGCGTTCTGTTTAACAAACCACCCTCTATGTGCCAAGTGGCAAGCCCCGTGACCGAGTAAGGAGGTCCACGTGAATGCACCATGAGCGCCTGGGTCGTTAGACAAATGGTGCGAGCGACGTCAACTTCGCGAACTAGGTAGAAAGCGATTCGTGCGGCACCCCCGTCAGTAGCAGATAGTGTTGGAACATGAGGAGAGGGAAAGAAAGGAACAAGGTGAGAGTGACACCAGTGACCAGGGTGCGCATGAGTATGAAATCTTGATCTCTTCGTAGTCATCTGCGAGCGAATAAGAAATGGAGGGCTGATGTGCTGACGAGCATAAAATGCAATAAAAAATCAGAGCTAAGAAAATATTAGGAAGTATACGCTGATGTCTTCGACGCTTATAATGGTGCAGCCCAATGAGCAGGAAGGTGAATTGAGAGGAGCAGGAGCGCTAGCGATGGTAGATAATCCCCCGCTCCGGCGCGTTGGGGGAGCGCCACTCTTCCTGGAGAGTGACTTTTGCACGCAGTTAAAGTGATGTCGAGGCGTTTATTCGCAAGCTACGATTGTTCAATATAGGTAAAGATCTCGGCCCACAGCGGCTTCATTACAGAGTCCCAAGGCATCATCGCGCCATTAACCGCGTAGAGCATCTTATTGATCGGAGCAAAATGTCCTAGTAGCAACCCGTTTGAATTGCAATTCATTCGAGAGAAGAAATTAAATTTCTTTTGCTCTCATTACAAAAAAGCGCGAATTTACCCCCTTCCAGTATGATGCTGTTACCAATAATATGGCTGAAAGCAACAATATGCAAGATTCCACTGACTACCGATGAGGAAAGTAGGTGAAGGTACCCATGCTCGCAGCATTTATGTCACACCCACCAGTTCATACACCGCAAGTAACTGAAATCTCGACACAAAACTGAACTATTTTCACGCAACTCAACTAAGGCGTTACATGGTAAGTCATGAACACAGCGGCATCCCGCTTGCGTCTCCTGGACACAGCATATTTCTTAATTTACTAGGAGTCCCTGCTCACGCACAAAGTCACAATTCATCGCCTCACTCGATCAAAACGAATTTTTACCTAATCGAAATGAATCTTCAAATGATCACTTCCTCCTGAAAACATTAGATGATTCTGTGTTACATCTGTGATAGATGAGTCGATGTTTGAGTCTTGTAGCGGGAGCTCATCAGCTCCTCCTTTGAATCAACAACAATAGAAGTTTTAGTACGAGACTACGATCAATATTCATGCACAATCCCTCTATTGTGTTTGAAATGACTCAAAAATAGGATAGGTCGCTACATTACCAAACGAAGGAAAAAAATCTCTGAACACAGGAAAATATGATATCGCGTAAGGAGCCGCAGCCACCTGCCGTTGTAAAGAACACTCCCTACGTACCTAATGACAAGCCCGATGACGGACTACAGAGTATAGAACTCCAAGTGACTGCACCTGAAGCGCCAGTCTTAGAATGCAACTATAGACACCTCGAGAGGTGATAGAGGACAATTGATGACCCACCCCCACCACTCAAAGGACATGGAACAGTAAGAAGAGGAATATAATGAAAAGTAAGGATATCAAATAATACGCACAAGGTAACTAGTGCTACAGGCTACTTCCATTTGCGCCCTCTCTTGCTGGGCTTTAGTAGTCGAAAAAGGAAGAGAAAAATAGCACAGGGAGAAAGCCGCGTTACTGGACAACAGGAGAAACTCGCCTCGGGAAAGCCGCGCTAAAACTACCTCGTAGGTTGCGATTCTCGCAGCGTCACGGGAGGTCACTGGACGTAACCCGTGCAAGAATGGAGAAGATAATTGTTGGGGGTAAACTTCAAGCACGCCATGCTCCTTCACGTGCTTTAAGATCGTCGACCAGAAAAAATCCATCAATAACGGCCGGCTTCACCGAGCCAGAGTCCCGGAACAGACGAATGGTGCAGTCATTTCAATCTTATAGAAAATTCCCCCCCAGATGTTTGTGGGTGGGCTTCACCGCAAGCTCTTGTAGACCCCAGTAGGCACAATTTAGTTTTATGCTCATACTTGAGATAGGAGTGTGACCGGACAAAACAATCTCCAAATCCGCAAAATTCCATCCCAGCTGCTCGGCCAGCTTACGTGCACATAAAGATAGTCGAATGTGGTTAACTCCGGACATCTTGAGAGCCATTAGATATACATATCGTTGAATCAGTAGTACCCCTGGATCTTATCTACGGTTACCCTAACTTTGTACGCAATGAAGTGACTCCTTACACTTCTACAGAAATGGGGACTCGTACATCTACCTAACGTCGCCACTCTCACATTTCCCCTGACTGGCTACAGCGGTAGCAGTAAAGCAACATTAAAGCAAGGAGTTGTGGTGTTGGTGCCAACACCAAACTTGAAGTATATGAAGTATATGAAGTAAACGAGAGTTTTATACCGCAAGAAATAGAAATGGTTGTGCTGCGATTTTAGTAATTGTTGTCCCCGTTGGATGTTTGTCTCGGTGTCTCTATCGTGGGTATCAATATATTCGAGAGGGTGGACTTACGCTCATAATCGGGCGCAGAATTTGTAAGTTCTTGTTTCTGTTGATAAGCATATATTTACAGCAATGATACTTTGCATTTACATCGATACACCTCTTGGGAATTATAACTTCATCACGGTGAATCAGATCGCTGGAGTTGTTAGCGTTCAAAGTCGGGGAGGATACCACCTAAAAATTTGATGGCTTTAGTGATTCTCTAAAGCCCTTAGGCTAATGCTGAGGCGAAACTTATCAGAATCGGAATAAAAAAATATAGATGCAGATCTGACCATCAACTGCCGATCATTTTAAATGTTTTTATAGTAAGCAAAGTGCAGGCTGTGCATACTTGCCCTCTCAGTCAAGTCGAAGAGTCGTCATTTGATCACGAAACTACATTTCATTTACATTTACTTTTGTAATTGATTTTCATCTCTGCGGAGTTCACTCATCCAGCAATCTAGTATCTATGAACATCTATTACTCCATTCAAGAAATTAAGAGTCGATACTTCAATTTTTATGGTTGATTGTAGCTATTATTTGCTTATAACTCAGCTGAATTCTACTTATAATGTTGAAATTATTCTTCATAGATCCGTTTGGTTTTAAAATGAGAAAACTGCTGGCCAGGGATATTGACAGCTTCTAAGAAAGAAAGCATTAAAAATATAGAATAGCATGCAAATGTAATTCGCCTTTTGCATAGTACGCCATTCTTGTAAGTTTAACTTCAAAAAACGTGTGTCTGACCTATTGTTAATATACTACTGCATCTGTGCATTAAGCCTATTACTCCATAGAGTCGGGCTAGATCGACCGTAAACAGAGGGCTAGGGTGACCTTATTTAAAATTCTCTTTACGGACTCTTACTGCAGACATAGCGCTCCGGGTATAGAATATGGCACTATTAGCGGAAAACAGCTTTTTTGATATTTTTCTAAAGAGCATTTGCTTTAAAGTGTTCTTTCTTTGAGTTATATCTAAAAGTCATAAAAGTTCGTTAGCCATATACAGCTAGCCATATATGAAAAGATTTCTAAATTGAGAGTTTCTGGAGTAAGAGTGCACCCTGACACCATAATTTACAAAAGCGCGTACTAGAAACTTAACAGGGCAGACCCTTTAATTATTCATTTGTTAAAGTTAGTGCACTAATAACAACATCCCGTCCAGTACCGCAGGGACTTTACCGACAATCCGCTGCGGTGCGGCCTTCACTTGAAACGGTCGCTGGGAGCTCTTCTTTTGCTAGGAATCATCTGGAGTTCTGAAGCAATAATTCTGCCCTAACTGTCACGATTATACACTGTACACGTACAGTAGAAATTCCACTCTTTTAACTTCTTTGAAACTATGAATTTCTTCCGGTGTCGTCGCCTTCCGTTGTTTATTTATAGAGAGCTCCAGTTTGTGTTTTGCAATACCATCCAAATTTCATAACGAGGCATCCTCATTAGTACTCCATTGCAGTTTTTCAAAGCTGCGGCACAAACAGTTAGTAGTGCATTCAAAAGAAGTGGTTTGTAGAGAAGTATTGAGCACTTGGCTGAAGTCTACGATTAAACTTACCTCTTCCATCGATGTCACACGTGAAACTATATTTTAAATGATGAATTCGAGGATAGTCTATGTTGGGCACGTCATCCTGGAAATTGTCCTCACGAAGATTCATCAGGAAACGATTTTCTGTAAAAGGTGAGATTATGATCCCTGATGATGTTCAGAAACGAACAACGTGTAGTTCCGTGAAGAAAGCCAAGAAACACTAATAAAAAAATCTAAATTTTGTACAGTTGATTTTTATTGTCATCTTATGTAATTATTTGAAAAACCGCGCAAATCAGATCACGGCATACTGTGTGATTCAGTTCCTCGGTGTTACGGGATGCCACATCGTTCACATCAAAGGTGGTTAGATTTTTGCCCATATCGTGGTGATCACTAATCCGGTGACCTCGCTTAAGAACAGGTAAAATAGTAAAACTGACCAGATACCAGAACGGCGACTACCTCTGAATTCATTTTATTGGTGTGTTTCCCATTTTACCTAGCCAGGGACGCGAATTCGGTTAAGTTGTTTATCTCCTTGAGTATTTACCGAGCTTGACCACTCTCAGGTTATCACATGCTACGGGCTCTTTGTTTCGATAGTTGAAATACCAGCAAATGATTGACTGCACGCGTCGTTAGTGGCAATCCTGGACAAGATTTAGATTTAGGTGTGCTCCTAACACCTCTCAAAAATCTCAACCTCTGTCCTGAATTATCATAAATGTAGGGATAGACTCTAGTGTATAAAGAGAGCGTATAGGCCTACACTACGAATTAAGAATGGCGACCCTCTTGTCTCTGCTTCGTTAGTGCAATTATTACTTCTCCAATTTATTGGCAGCTGCAATTCTTCATCCTTCACATCTCCCTTCTTCTCGCGGAACTCCGGGTTCTCACTACTTTTAAGTGCCTATTGTCTACGTGATTGTTGCTCTCGTTCGCGACGGGTTCCTCTTCTATTTATGTCCTACTATATCTTTGATGAACGACTCATTTCGTCAAGTTTGAGTTGTTTTTTTACCATTTTCTCGAATATTTAAAATTTTTGTGGATATGAGCTTTCTTACCTGTACAAACCTTCGCGTCGTTAGTTAGTATAATACCAATACGATTGTATTCTTCTTCTCTCGACGATCTGCTACTAAAATTGTGCTTTGTTCCATAGTTACATAGCTGAACGTTGCTCGTCAAAAACTTTCCCTCAAACATTCTCTAAACTAGATGCGTCACTATATTCACCATTCCAACGAAGGTTGTTCCAACCCATCGAGGGGGCGGAATTGGTTTTGTCCCACCATTTGTTCTGCATAGTAAATCGACCGTTGAAACATTACGCACCAAATTATTTGGGTCAATTCATTCACTATCATTTCTGTTTTTTATTAATATTGATGACATCGAGTTCATCAAGCCATAAGAATCCTCGCTTTCTTGCTAGGAGCGAACCGGTGAGTCAACTGCAAGAAACACACCCACTATTTTTTTTTTCGGGAAAAGAGAAAAAAAAATTTTTTTTATTCCCTTGTATTTTCCCCCCCCTGCCTTTCCTTGCTTCGTCCCCCTTAACCCGTAATGAATTGCGATATCCCTCTTCAAGCTACTCCTAATGGTGATGAATTTTTCACTGCCGCTATAGTTGTACTAGTATTGTTAGTATGCATGCGTGTCGTTGATTATTCTATCGTGTAGCAAAAGATTTGGTAATTTGATTCTACCAAACCACTGATTCCGTATTGCGTTACACTTTTGGAATATAATTTTTTGGCCAGGTGCCTAAGAGGAGTACCGGTACGGATATTGGCGTACCAGGCTGATGGCTCCCTGTAACGACATGAAATGATAAATTATAAAATACAGTTCTATTCACTTTGATTTTAAGAATACCATCTAGAAGCTTCTTAGTACAAAAATGATTGAAAGACGTAATGAAAGAGCATCAGCAAGAAGAAGGGACAGATAGGCTTCGCCTTAGATTAAAAGTGAGCCATGTCCAAAATCATAGTCGCTCGTGGTACTAACGAATCCGTCACCCGTTGCAATCCGAGGTTTAAAAGCATCTAGAATGAACTAAGAAACGGCGGCATTTTATCTGCATCTCCGCCTCCATTGTTGCGTTCGGAATAATATGGCGAAACGTACAAGTAGCTGACGGGGTCTGACGTGGCCCTGTCCCGCTCGTCGATAACCATCACCTCCTCTCGCACAACATAAAATAATTTATAGAAATAGAGAGCGTTTACGGCGAGTGTATTGATGGACGATATTCCAATGAGCGCGTAACTGTAATATTTAAAATAGGGTCTGTAATAATGATGGAAATCAATATAGGTTATAGATGCGATGGCGCTGTTGATAAAAGGAAAAGTCAGAGCAGACACCGTTGGTTCATATCTGGTGATATATAATATCTGGCGACGGGAGAACATAGCAAATAAAGTAATGAACACAGACGCGACAGACATTCCGAACAAAACATTTGAAATTATTTCGCCAACGCCATCCACAGCCGTTTTAGTTAATGGATTAACGTGCCAGGAAGTACATGCTATCGCACATGATGCTTGCAGCATTGCAATCGAAGGGTTATTCGCAACAATAGTATCATCTCTATTTCTTGGTCTTAGAACTCTGACGACAATAATAAAAATTATTGGAAGCGTTATCAATCCAAAATAAAGATAAGCATCCCTTATTACTCTCGCTGCCAAAAAGCCTCCCGGGAGACACGCAGGAGGAAATAAACTGGAATGTATAGCTATATTAAAAAATGGCTCAGGAAGTGTTTTTTGTTGGAAAATCCGATAGAAAAATAAAAGCATGAAAGACGTTTGTATAAAGCACCCAACGATAACGACCGCAAATGCTAACGTTCTTGGGAGATCTAGCTCAGACAGAACGATAATTTTCCCCAATAAACATGTGGCTATTGATAATGCACCAATAGATGCTATTCCAGCAGGACTTGATAAATCTTTCCTGGTCCAAGAAACTGGCCATATTACAATCCTGACTATATAAGTAGCCATTATCGAAACTCCTAAAATTGAAAATATATATACAAGCCATCGTATATAATTGTATATATGGAAACTATAGCCCATTTTAACGAGCATCACAGCTATGCCAACATTAGCCAAAGCAAGACCGTTTACAGCAAGTGGGAGATTTTGAAGAGAATATGTTCTTCTTGTGGTGCACATATTATTTGGCTATAATCGCATTCCCTAGATATCTGACCGTGAGGCACTAATGCTGAATAGAACGCTGATTTTTTTGGCAGATTCACTGCACGTGTGTACATAAATTACTCGCAACGTGATGATTTGTGGATCTGAGATTATGCTCACCAATAAAGTAATGAGGATAGGTGCAGCTACTGCGGTTGCATTATTTCTAAGTAGCAGAGCAATGGCGTCTAGTAGTGCTGATTCACCGGTCCTTATCCCCAGTTTCTCACCAAAGGAGTATAAGAGTTTTCCAATCCGGAAGATTACTAAAATTTCATATGATACTAAAGCGTATGAAGTGTCCTTGCCCTCAAAGAATCATGTTACAGGCTTAAAAGTATCATCTCTTATCATGGTGAAAGGGATTCCGAAAAATGGGAAAGAAATTTCGCGGCCGTATACTCCAACTACATTAAATGAAGATGCTGGATATTTTGAATTAGTGGTGAAATCTTACCCCGACGGTAATGTTTCTAAATATCTTGATACCTTAAAGGAAGGCGATCTCATCGAAGTGAAGGGTCCCTTTCCGAAATTACCTTATACAGCAAACATGAAGAAAAAGATTGGAATGTTGGCCGGTGGAACCGGGATAACTCCGATGTTGCAAGTAATTAAACAGATTCTGCAGAATCCTGATGATCGCACTAGTATTCATTTAGTTTTTTCGAACAAAAATGAGGTGGATATACTGCTTAGAAATGAGATAGATGACCTGGCGTCAAAGCACCCGAATTTTCAAGTAACTTATGTATTAAGTCGCCTCAAAGATAAAAAGAGTTGGAAAGGATTTATAGGACATATAGACTCCTCGATTATTGCTGCCTGTATGCCACCTCCGAGCCCGGATAATTTAATCTACGTCTGCGGCCCGCCGGGATTTATGGAGACGATATCTGGAAATAAAGCACCGGATTACACTCAAGGGCCGGTAGAGGGGTTACTTAAATCTGCTGGATATACAGGTTAGCCGTAAAGCACAATGTCGCAGCTTTTTTTTTGACAAATGCAAATGCTTCGCGAGCAGTGCTATTATTATTGTGTTGTTATCAAATTATTATCGTGGTGGCGAACTATCAAATATTAATTTTGACTTAAATGATTTGTTTGCTTTGGTGACTGGACCTTTGACTCATTCATATAATATACGTCTGTCGCTATATAAGGTTATCAGCATTTGCTTTACGTCATCCTTCCAATTCTTTGCGCGTATATCATCCAATCAATTAAATTCTTTCTTGATTCTTTAGCGGATATGGTGTTCAAGTTTTGAGCCCGGCATTTGAAGGATGGGAGGAGGACGAGCAAGCGAATCAGTGCGCCATTCTATCTTCCGAATACTCGTTCGTTCTATAGACATTCCTCGTCTTCTATCCACGTTGTAGTCCTACTCACTGCTTCAGATGGCAACTGTTTAATGATTTGAGCATTTTTGATACGACACCCTGGGTTAGCGAGTATATGGTTGCTATTGTTGCAGTTGCTGCCTCCGTTTTGCTGTAAAGTTACAGTAATGATAATTCTAGCATGGTATTGCTTGTTCGCTCGACCTTCCTGAAAATCATATTGTCCGCATTACAGCGAAAATCGTTTCATGAATCAATAGTTTGTTGACGAGGACGGAGGTACGACTGCTCAGAAATGAGTTAGCAAGGCCGATGAGGAAACCAAACAGCCTCGCAGCTCCAAGCATCCGCCCCTCCCGCCCACCTCCAAAATCCAAATGCGCTCCCTTTGGTACCACATACTAGATTGCTGGGAGGAATGATAATTATACGTCATTTTCGGCAAAACTAGTAATACCTCAACCCCCGCCAGCAGCAAGTTCTGTTATCCGTGATTCTCGCTCGGTTCAGCCAGCACTACCCAGCGACATCGCACTGCTTCTCCCTGCGTAATCGCTATTTGTTCCTGCAAGAAGAAGGCAGATATCTTGTTGTTGGTGGTGGCTGGGGGGCAAGATATGATGGTCTCCCCATCATAGCGGGGGTAACTGGGTGCATGCTTTACACCGATAGCACCAGTAATGGTGGCCCACTCCTGCCTAACAGGAGTTATAAGCAAAGGAGAATAATCCGCGTGCCGCACGACATGCATTAGTAGGCTTCCCCCAGCACCTATTTGTGGTCATTTTGAGGAATCATCAAAACGCCACACACTCAACATTTGAAGCGACCAGAAAAAGCTTTATGCACAATAAGATACGATATTTAACTATAGATAAAATTATTTCAAAGTAGCATTTGGCGCTAGCTTTGTAAAACGACACATTCAATGACCAACGTGGAGTATAATGAACATGCAATCTTCATCAGCACTAGAGTGGGATGTTGTCATGTTTCCTCCACGGCCGCTCTACTTTCTTTGTGCGCAGTACGTCGAAGGCCTCACATAGCCTGGGCCGAGTCTCCGCCGGCTCCAATATCTCATCGATATAGCCTCTCTCTGCGGCTACCATAGGATTCGCAAACCTGAATATTATTGACCACATCAACGTCGATATGGTTGACATCAGTGCTTCTATGAACAGGTTTGACAAGGCCTCCACAGATAGCCGAGGCACAATTAAGATATGTTCGTACGAGCGTAACCATAGTTGACAGGTGGCATAACGGTCATATACTTTTACAAGGTAATCAAATAAGGACCATAACACCTTGACGATGTTCTACCCCTGTCCTCTACCGCACCTCC
Source organism: Synura sp. LO234KE (assembly GCA_015143735.1). Classification (NCBI taxonomy): domain Eukaryota; class Synurophyceae; order Synurales; family Mallomonadaceae; genus Synura; species Synura sp. LO234KE. The sequence continues at coordinate 5,208 of VKHC01000057.1, read as the reverse complement.
TACTGTATTCCTCCGTCTTCTCTTCCACATTCCCCGCGCCACGGAACAGAATCTCCGCCGCCCCCCGCGGCCCCATCACCGCCATCTCCGCGTTGGGCCAGGCGAAGTTGAAATCTGCTTTCAAGTGCTTGGAGGCCATCACGTCGTAAGCCCCACCGTAGGCTTTGCGGACTATCACTGTCACCTGAATCAGAGCCGAGGAATAGAATTAGCAGGAATATTGGATTTGAATATGAAATTCGATTCTCCCTGTGAAATATAAGCGCATATGCTGTCACCACTCGCAGCAATAAGTGCTCCATATACTACACACTCCCGTACCTTGGGTACAGTGGCTTCGGCGTAAGCGAACAGTAGCTTCGCCCCATGTCGTATGATACCTCCCCTTTCCTGGCACGACAGATATAAGGGGTGGGAGAAATGGACTTAGGCTACTGCAAGCACATGACCCAGGCATGCATTTATGGGTGCTGGCTAGCACCAATTACACTAGAGTATCTGTTCACATCACGTAAGGCTATTTATATATAAGAATACGCAAATTTCCCAATGAAATGAATACCAAATCGCCAGAGCATCCACTTGACCTTTAAATTGGTCGTAAAACACAGACTCAGATGATAAATACGTGTCCTTGTCCCTGTCCTCCTGTCTCACCTGAGTTAGTCCAGGCAGGAAACCCGGGACATCGACGAGAGTCAGCAGCGGGATGTTGAAGCAGTCGGAGAACCGCACAAACCGAGCGGCTTTAACCGACGCGTCGATGTCGAGGCAGCCGGCGAGGTGCCCCGGGTTATTGGCGATGACCGCGACAACGTGGCCGTCGAGTCTGGCAAAGCCGCATATGATATTCTGAGCGAAGGTGGGCATGATTTCGAAGAGGCTGTGCTCGTCCACGATCTTCTGGATGACTGTCCTCATGTCATAGGAGCGGTTCGGGTCCGCGGGGACCAGGTAACTGCCCAGTATCGGGGGGAAATAGGATGTAAGACAGCCAATGAGTCCAGCGGGGCATCACCATATCGGGTATAGTGTGACCATAACAGTAAGAGAGTTGCGTTTAAAACAAGGGCATATTTGAATAGGATAAAAGGACACGTTGGCAGCAGCCGCGACACGGTGCCATGGAAAGAATGGAACAAATTGTGCGCAATGACAAGAATGTTGGAACAGGGCGAGTTAGACATCACAGCGTCCCCCTCTTTTTCTTTCCCAATGGGCGGCGCATTCAACCTTTCCTCCAGGTCCCGCATTATCACACATGTACGTACACCTCACGACTCACTTGAGACTTGGTTCCTGTCTGTGTCTGGTGTCTTGACTTTCTCTGCTGGGAGGCGAGTCTCGATTGTTACTCGGTAAGTACTCTAGCAGCCTTCGCGTGGCGTATATGGCTTCGACCTCGTTGGCAAAGGCCGCGTGGGCGACTCCGGACACTGTCGTGTGGACACCGGTCCCGCCCAACGTCTCCTGGTTGACGTCTTCATGAGTCACGGTCTTGACGACAGAGGGACCAGTGATGAACATGTATGAGGACCGCTGTACCTACAGTACGGGAAATTAGACGGGAGGGCGACTTGGATGGTAACCAAACATAATTATGATCCAGTGTACACGCTCGGACGATTAGGATACGGAGCGTAGCGATCATGTGTGAGAGAGCAGAAAGCATTAAGGGTTGGAGTGCGCAATCATATGAACTCCTGTCGAAGTACAGGAGGACTCCTGTGCAATTATCCCGTTTGATACAGAGACAGGGACACCGAGACCACGGACACACCATATATTACCGTTATCAGCCGCAGAAGAGGCAAATAAATAATGAGTTGGAGCGTCGTTTTATTGTTTCAAAATGCTGTTATCATCACGCAGATACATACATACATACATACATACATACATACATATGTATATAAACATGCATAGATATTCATATAAAGAAGTGATTCCATTTGATTAGAAAAAGGTGATGCCCTAAAATATACAGATATTGATGTTCACGATGTGAGAGCTGAATTCGCAGTACAAGAAGGAGTAAGCAACGAAACCCGGGTACTAAATCGAATCGCAAACAATGTGCAGAATGTACGGTCTACAATACCTATATAGTGTGCTCTTACCATAAATGTGAAATCTGTGATCGCTGGCGAATAGACCGCACCCCCAGCACAAGGACCAAGTATTAGTGAAAGTTGAGGAACAACACCAGAAGCCTCTACATTTCGAAGAAATACGTCGGCATAGCCACCTAGTGCATCAACCCCTTCTTGGATTCTGTGTTATCTTAAGTTCACTGAATGAAAACGACACGATCAATCAAATACCTTGCTCCTCCAGAATCATTGATGCCAATTATTGGAGCGCCAACTCTCATCGCCATATCCATTATTTTGCATATCTTTTGGGCGTTTGTTTCACTTAAGCTTCCTCCAAACACCGAAAAGTCTTGACTGAAGACAAAGATCTTGTAATCAAAATAATAAGCTAAAATAGCAATGAAATAATTTTAAAACCTTCACCTTTTTCCCATGAATCCTACCATGTCCTGAAACTAATCCGTCCCCGTAATATTTCTCCTTGGACAAGTTGAATTCTGTGCATCGGTGTGTTTTGAGCTTATCATACTCTTGAAAAGAATCTTCATCAAGGAGTAACTCTAAGCGCTCTCTGGCGGTAAGTTTTCCTTTCACATGTTGCCTTGATAGTTTCTCCAGTCCACCACCTACTTCCGACAAATTAATCGCGTGTTTAAGATTCGATCGGAACTCTGCTTTCAGATCAAAAGCTCGATTGCTTAAATTACACAGAAAAATTATTTTTCTTCTCCGAATTTCGCGTTCACAACTCCTTAGCATAGTAGTCTTGTGATTTAGTAAAAATTAAGTATTGCGATGAATTCAAATTAACTATTCGATTTTCGACAAAAAAAATGAATTCAAGTTAATCAAGTAACACGTGGTGCAGGATGGCAAACACATTTTGTCGAATAATTGAAGTGGTGTTATGTTCGCGAACATGATTCAATACGATAACTTAAAGGTAAGCGGTGGAAAAATTGGTGACGGAGGTGCGGTTTACGAGGGCATGTGGAGATCGATTGAGGTGGCCGTGAAGGAGGTGGATGAATGGTCCGTAGAAAATCCTCAGGAATTAGATGCTGAAGTGCAAATACTCGTAGCTCTTCGCCATTCAAATATTATTGATTTATATGGTTATAGCGCAAATCCGAACTACTGCATAGTGATGGAGTACGTGCCCCGGGGCTCCTTGCAACAACTGCTGCATAATCGATACGTTTATGTCAGCTGGGATATCCGTATGCAAATAGCGTTGGACATAACGCGTGGACTTGCTTATTTGCATGGAAAAAACGTTGTGCATAGTAATATCAAATCCACGAATGTTCTTTTGAAAGCGGCGAATCAAGCGTGTTTATCAGATTTCGGATTTTCCAAGTTAAGGACTTCTCATGCGGCGGGGACAATTTGTTGGATGGCACCGGAGCTGCTCGTACAGCCGCCGTATGTCTACACGCGGGCCTCGGACATGTATAGTTTGGGTATAACGCTGTGGGAGCTGGCTTCTAGAAGAATCCCATTACAAGGTTCCTACAGTAACGAGGACATCGCGAGGCGAGTGATAGAGGGAGAGCGAGAATACGTTCCAGAGGAATGTCCTTGTAAATTAGCCTCTGTAATCAAGGCCTGTTGGCTCGATGACCCGATTCATCGCCCGAACGCTGAGGATGTGGCAGACTTCTTGATGTCCCAGAGCGCGGACTTAACCAACTTTATGTCTACGTGGAAAATTAATTCTATTGAGACAGATCAGGGATCGAGTGAAGGAGGTGGCAAACCCGTGATGCTTCCCCCTCCTATGCCCTCCCCCATGACGAAGCCTCTGGAGAAGTTAACAGACGAGGAGTTCGAGCGGTGGCTGAAGTCGATTAAACTACAGGGGGTGATTCCCAGGTTGAGGGAGAATTATGTAACTGCCGAGGGCTTATCTCTGTGTAGACGGGAGGAGGAGTTGGTGGAGTGTGGATTGACCGCTATCATTGCCCGCCTGCTCATGAGACGGATCGAGGAGGTCAGAACCGCGGGAGTTGAGTTGACCGCCATCTCCGCCCCTAGAACGTCCGCCATGGGGGAAACCTATGCTGCCATTGCCCCTGCGTCTGGTCCTGCTGGAACAGGTACATTAAAATAAATCTTTTTGGGACCGATGTGCAGATGTACTGTCCCTGCAAGTCCTCCTTCTTTTAAAACTGCTTGCTTACGTTTCCGTTACGTCTGAATGGCCATGCATCCCTGTGCTAGCACTTCTCATATGCTGCTGCAATCCGCTTTATTCTTAGTCCCCTTGGAGTGCGCAAGCTACAGTGAGTTTTACCGAGTGGTCCTGCGGGACCTCGACCCTTATGACGGAGAGGAACATCCGGATTTTATGATAATATCCGATTGCCCTTACACTTTAGGCCATCCGGCTCTAGGGATGCGGGTTGACAGATTTGCGAAGATGATTCTATCTGGAAACGTGTCCAGAACGCTGGGGAGCGTAAGCAAACGAGAGCAGCCATTGTATGCGGTGGTCACTGGGATGGGCAGAGGGAAGACGCGGTTTCTAGTCGAGCTACAGCGGGAGCTGAATTCCAATCCTCTCGATGTCACAGATCTCGACAGTGCTGTGTTTTGCGTCGCGATTACCTTCAATAATCAATGGGACTATATCTACTACCCTTACCGTTTCTCGAGGGGCGAGGGCGATCCTGCGAGTGAAGCTATGGAAATGGTGTATGCTGTCAATATAGTAGCAAGACTGCTCTCGATGGTCTTTCACATCAATTACAATATCGCGTGTGACATCATGGCACCCGTCTTCACTATGGATGTCAGTATATCCGACCGCGCCGGCTTCTCCCAACCGATGGCTCTGATCCAAGAATGCGTGAAATACATCGTTTCCAGGTGTCCGCCCAAAGGGACTCGGAAAATCAATCACTTCGTTTTACTAGTGGACGAATCCGTGAGTGCGCAGGAGGATTTAGGAAACAGCTTTCTTGATATACACCGCGTACTTCGAGAGGCATTGCTGACCTACTCCATCGAGCTGGACGGCGAGATACTGAAAGTCGACTTGGTGATGTCTGCCCTCAACCTTACTCCCTTAGGCCTCAAGAACTCCAATCGTCGGGTCATCCCACTGGCG
>VKHC01000056.1:0-21976 GCA_015143735.1 Synura sp. LO234KE | reverse complement strand
AGGAAGATGCAGTTGTTGGAGACCCGTTTGTTGATTCTGTTGAGAAGAATGGCGAGGAAGAAGGCGTTCGTTCTAACACTAGGAATGGAGACAATGAGGAGGAAGATGCAGTTGATAACTCTGATATTGGATCTGTTAAAAACGCAAGTATTATCCCCTCGTTAGTGATTAGAGTTAGCTTTTTGAACGATTTTTATTTGAAGCCTGCCTCATGGTATGGACGATTGGAAACAGTTCAAGAAGATTTCATTCGGCTACCAAACAGAACTAATAACTTTTGCTGTATAAATGCTTTGTTACAAGTATTTTTCAGGATCAATTTACTTAGAAACTTTCTGTTGGAAATTTCCCATTTACCTTATGGTGTCCCTGATCGAGAGAGTTTTGGATTCATTGAAAAAATTGCAAATATGTATGCTGCAGTAAAATGTGTCGGGAAGAATCCAGACTATTACATCGAAGCGGTAAATACTTGTTATGCATCTACTTTTTACTCCATGCCTATATTCCAAATTCCAATAAGTAGCACTAGGACTCGGAGTGGTACGAATGTACAAAAAATTGCAGCAAGTGTATATCGGTGCAATCACCAGGACTCTAACGAAATTTTGTTGATGCTAATAAAGATGTTGGATAATGTGTACAGGTATCAAAATGTTATTTTTGATGTCGATTCATCGTTAGGCTATCAAATAGTTTCTGCGGAACAAAGTGTTATTGACAGTAATTTGCCGTTGAAGGATATTGTCTTAAATTATTATCTGCGAGAGCGAATATCATCCGGTATACGACCTTGTAGCGAGCTGTTTGCTATTTTGCTCTTACATAAAGATTGCTGTCTCAACTGTGGGAAAATTAGCTTATACTGTACAACAGTAGGAGAGCTAGTTATAGATCTTCCTCATTATGACCCATCCTCTAAAATCTTCAAGTGTGAATTTAATGATGCACTACGGAACAACAGCTTTTTCATACCAGAAATCATTAGTAAAAATTGTTATTCGTGTTCACCGTCAAATTCAATTCAACATGAAAGAACAGTGAGAATTATGAGAGCGCCTGCTATATTGGTAAGAATTTATTGTGTAAAAATATTAGTAATGCATAATTTTTCATCTGCTTTATAGCGTGTTCGAATCAACAGGAATATCTTCGATTCAAAAAAACAAAAGCATGTGTACAACAAGATGAAACTGTATTTCAAGGATGAAATTATGGATTTAAGTGCATACAAATGTACGAATGATCTCAATGATGATATATCCATGTACTATTATGATCGAAATGTGATGGACAGAGATACCAAATACGTAATGCATTCATATATATTCTATCTCAGTGCTACAGCAACTGGGCAAATTGGCCACTATAAATGCGTTATTAAACAGAACGAGTCCGTAACAACCAACAAGTCGAATTACGTATTAATTGATGATGATTCTACAATTAATGTACCTCACAATATGAAGTCTTATTTATTTCCTGAATACAATGATCCTGATTATCACACGAAGAGAAAAAATTTACTCAACCCAGGAAAGTTACCATTAGAATATTTTAAGAAGAACTCTCCCGGAATTAGCGAAGAGCTTGAATTGATTCGAGATACTTCTTTCGTTTCATCTGGTGTGTACATGATTTTTATGATACGAAATGAATCTACACATTAGCGTGGTACAGAAATAAGACTTCTCAGGTGAGCAGCGAAAGTTCTAGAGTACTATTAGAGTAATATTACATTGCTAATACTGCTATATCTTATTTATTATGATGAAATGTTTTCTTTGTATTGTTTTAGAATAACAAGGCCATGAAGACAACAAAGTGGTTGAAGAGATGCTTCAATGTGTTCAAGCTGATTTCTGATCATTGCACTCGGTATTATCTATGTTTTAATAGGCAGCCATTATCTAATTTTTGGGATATTGAGGACATAATTAAATAAATTTAAATTCTTGACGATAATAATCTTACAAGGAAGTATTAAAGGATTTTGCTTTACTTTAACTTATTTCAATTACAAATCATAAATATTTAGTTCATGAGTAGATGAAACATCGACTATTTTACAGAGTATTTACATGTAACATAGAAGCGCTACATTTGAGGACATCAACGCACTTAATACAAATCACTATCGTCATCACCATCTTCAATCATACTTCCTTCATTGTCACCATTGTCCTCACTACCACTCTCTGCATCTGAAGTTGATGTTCTTGTAGTAACAATACCTCTATTGAGCCTGACATGTTCTCGCAAATTACGGTCAAAATATCGTTGTTGTTCTTGCAACGTATTAAGAAATTCTTCATGTCCCTCAAAAGAATTATTAGTCCACCAGCCAGAACGATCAAAATATTTGCGATCCAACATAAAGAACTTATCATTAATGTGTGGATTATTTGCATTGTAATTATTGTTGATTACAGGAACTACAAAAGCAGGTCTTAATATACTTTCCACTGGTATTATACGATACAAAAATGATGTATTTCTTCTAGGATCAGCTGCCCATTGGAATAGTGTACCAAGTTGATAGTAAGATCGTAATTGACGTTTAACTTGAAATAATTCTTGAACCAAACAAAACACTATTGGTACATTGTCACAATTATTAACATTGGGTATTAACTGGTTCTCCTGAATACATATAAACAACAATATTTTCACTAGAATGGTTTTGTAATTTTTTTCTTCTGGCGTTTTTCTGCTTCGAACTCTTTCATCACCCAAGGATATGTCATCATCAGAATCCAGATTGTTATTACTTAACTCTACTTTTAACAACACAAAGTCGTGTCGCGATCGATGTAGCTTACTTATACAGGATGTCGCATACAACGCTCCATTACCGAGAGATTTCGGATCACTAGTATATACAATAGCCCCCACTATAAACATGTCATAATTTTTAATTTGTGTTGTAGTAATATTATTGTAATGTCTTAACAGATCAAAAAATTCAAGATCATATAGCTTCCTCATAAAATTTTCTTTAGTATGAAATGGATGATGAATACATGCATTTTTCCAAGCTTTGTTTCCTCCCATGACATTGATACAGCGTTTGCTCGGATGTCTACTTCGCCTTATCTTAAAAAAAAGTTTCTTGTGATTTTTCATTACATCATACCGAACTATTTCATCATGCACTACGATTTTCATTTTTGTTGACAATAGTTGCCTGCTCATAGTGTGCATGTCTGATATTAAAGTTAAAGCTGCTGAGAATTTGTTTAAATTATATTTTTCGAGCATTTCTTTGCTTGATTCGTCATGTCTTTTACTTGTTTGACTCCAAGTACCAGTTGTTGCCACTTTATGATACCTTTCCCAAGATGATGTGTCCATTTTACGTAAGCTGCCAAATAGTCGTAAAACCATCGGCAAGTGAAGCATTTTGTGAGGATTCCGTTGCTGACACTTTTTACCATGATTTGGGTTCATCGCTAATATTGTTTGATTCATATCCCAAACCATTATGTAATGTACATACAAATTTTTCAGTTTCCTTTCAAATCGTAAGATTTCAATATCTTTCCACTCTGCTCGCTTGGTGTCAAAGTATACGTCCAGCAAGAACGATATTGATTTCAGTACTTTCCCTTGAATATCGCAGAGAATAATGCTTTTCTTACTTCTAGAATCCATCAATTTGGTAGTTTGTTCTTTCGGCAAAACATCTCCTTGATTTCCGATTGAATAATAGAGTTGAAAGAGTAACGAAATGAATGTATTTGACCGAAAACCTCCAAAACTGCCACTAGAGCGTCCAAGTTCCTGATTAGTTTTACCTAAATATCTTATTATACCTCCTTTTATTGTAGTCCGATGAACGTGTGGCATGTCATGTACAAAGAATGGGAAATTGTTAATTCGGTAATCCGATACACGCTTTGTTGTTGCGAAAATTGCTGTTTAATTGACTACTTTATGAATAATTGACAAAATAGTTTTTGTTAAAGATTTCATTAGTCCAGTACAAAATAGATGTAAAGTATCTGGTGGTGTAGCGATGTAAACTTTAATGTTATATTTTAGCGGGGCATTAAATAGCGGATTGCTGAATGGTTGTACATTCCTCGATTTAAAGTTATCAAGAACCTTCTCTTCAGTACGACTAACTACATTCCCTAAGCTTTTTTTTTGAAAGAATCTTATCCCCTTCAGTGCAAAGTCTCTTATTTTCTTCAAAATTGCGAGGTAAATGTCGTCGTTCATCATATAAACCGTCTTTACTCGAGTACGTACAATAGATGCAAGAATGAGTGCAATTCCCTTCTTGAATACCAGCTTGCCTACGTTGTTGAGGCTCATCACCCACAAAAAAAGCTACGCAAGGAAAGAATAACTTGGAACCATAGCCAAGCACATGCAAATTTACCCCTTCGTTCCAATATTTATTTACGCACTTGATGATTTCTTTCCAAACTTCTCTTTCCACCAGAAGATCAAAGTACCGAAACTGTTCAAGAACTGCGTTTTCACTCCTATAAAAACGCTTTATGTGTTGATGAATACTAGCTTTGTAGTCACGCAAGTTTGGTAAGTAACCGATAACACATTTTGATATGTCTTGATCGATTAAGTCATCAGAAAAATTTCCTAAGGTACACATTAAAGGGGTCATATTATTATGAATATTTGTACCAAGCTGCACTCCATCAGAATAGAAGATTATCGGCAATAAATTTCCCATTGGTGACTTCTGTAAAACGCTATTTTCAGTATTCTTGCACCATATGCTGGACATTAAGTTGGCGTAAGTGTTTTCCCTACCGCCACCACCAATGCTACCACTATAGTAGCGAAAGTGCACGTCATTTTCGTACTTAAACATTATCTCTGGGTAAACAAAAAGCTCTGCAATCAACATAATTGGGTCTCTTAGGTAAACCTGAATCGGATTAATTTCAAAGGCCATCTCATGGATATGCCATCCTTGTGGCCAATCAATCTGTAACTTTCCATACTTATAAATTTTTAGTTTTTGAAAGATTTTTATATTTAACACCATGATTCAAACTTTCTGGTGTAGCAGATCGGGGGATATCGAACTCCTCTAATATTTTATGTACAACCTCTAAAAATCCTGGTTGGCCCCAGTCACTAAGTCGGTTTTCTACCCAATACTTGTATATAGAAATGTTTCTTAACATCTTCTTTTGAAACTTATAGGCATAGGTGGTGCGAATTAAGTCAATCATCTCATCAAACGTACTCACATACAAACAATCAAGGCCATATATTTGCTCATACAACAACATCTGAAATTATATATATATATATTTACCTCTTTCTCCTGAATATCCTCTACCTCTCAACAACAAAATCGTTGTCCATAAAATGATCATTAACTGAAAATACATCGGAGATCGAAGTTTTTATCTCCTCATCATTTGTGGTATTTGGTAAATCATGGTAAACATCACGAGAAACTGTTACAGGGAGCGCCAAACCAGACCAAATATTAGTAGCAAATGATTTAGATTCAGGAATTAAATAATCTTCATCTTCTACGTCAACATTATCGATATTGATTAAATTTGATCTACATTTTGCACTTCGGTAATGTCTCAATAAAGCATCATACGGGTATAATCTGCTGCATCCAAAAGCAACTTTACAATTTTTACATTCTCTTCCATTACTCCTGTTTTGATCATTTATACTTTTTTCGACTAGATCACGATTATTTATTAAACGCTGAGAAAATCTGCTTCCCACATTTGCATGATTTCTATTGGTGTTCTGATTACTATTCGATCGCGTTCTTTTTGGTTGAGCTATTTCATCATGTTCACTATTACTTTCCATTTCATCACCAAGTATACCGTCGTCATTATAACCAGGGTGTCTCTCTAAGAACAATCGATATTCTTCCATTTTTCTTTGAAATAATCATCGTGTTCTTCCTGAACAATATCAGCACGAGTTGTTGATTTCTTTTGTGACAAAGCCATTTACTTGCTTTTACTAACCAATTATAATTTTTCCTCAGCGATCAGAATACTCACTTAAAACGTGCAATCTTTGATGCTAAAATATTTCCAAGTCGACATTCCTGAATATTGACCTCCAACTGGCCACTACAGTAAAAATTTCTGTAAGGAGGCTATCTAAATACATTTTCGTCATTTGTATTTTTGTGGTTCAGATATATATGGCAACTAGATACGTTTAAAAGTTAATCCGGATCAATCTTGCTCGAAAATACAAAATACGATTTTTTGCTACAAATGCTTTGGATAAATATGGATTTTGGTGCACCGATGAACTCTATACAATTTTCGGGAACATCCTCATAATAACTAAGCAAGATAGCTTTAAGAAGCAAGAGTGATCCGCGCGCAGCACATATTTCTTCCTAGTGTGGTTGATAAGAACGAGATATTGGGTCTCCAATTGGCAAGTTGAATGTATGTTAAGCAAAATATCATAGTGTCCACTACCGATATTTAATATTCTCAGAATATCGTAGATATTCAAAAAATATCTAAATCAAAATAAAGCACCAAATACAACGAAACAATTCGTTACCACTTTATTCGGACAAGGAACAGCCACTAGCACCCAAGATTCACTAATCGTATTTCAATTCAAGCGCGATACCGGTATCCCGTGGCCTCGTCGAATATCAACTCGTACTTCCCAACTACGGGATCTTGCACATGCCGCTCGTCCACATCTTCCTTGTGTTCAGCAATTCCAACAGTAGGTTTTGTTTTCAGCCGAGCAGCAGAGCGATCGTTCTCTCGAATTACAATCTCAATCGCACCGTCGACCACGTCAGGCAACAGCGCGGCCAATGTAGAGTTATCTGTGAATGTCAGCCCGTCAAGGATGCGAAAGAGCAGAACAAGTTTGCCTGGCTACCACAAGTACTGATGATAGTAATTGAACGAAGCTCATATGTTGTGCGCTGTACACACGTTAAGCGGCACCATCAAGCCATCACGAAGTCGAGTGTTGACCTACTGTAGAAGTGCAAGCGATTGATGAGCCCTTACCCAGAGTTAAAGCAGGGTTGGTATTCAGCTCCAGAAGCCATAGTTTAAAGTCCTTTTCAGCTCCTGGCGAAGTGGAAGTTGAAGTCCCACAGGTCGTCGGATCGGCGGCCACCATGAAGTCAAGTCCGAACAAATCAAAGTAGCCTCGTTTCCGATGAAGCTTCGGAATAGCAGCCTGAATATCATACCACCAACCAACCAAGAATAAAAGTGACTGAGATTAGTGATCAACGTCATTCTATTTACGGTTACGCCTCTGAAGGTGTGGGGTATGGAGGTTACAGAAACTTTATTGCGACCGTACTCTCGTGGGCTTTTTACCTGGAGTACGTCCACCATGCACCGCTTAATATCACCATCCAAACGATGCCTCATAAAGGAGGCGCCTACAGAGTCTCCTGACTGCTCTATCTTATCTGCCACGGCTTCCGGAGTCTGGATCTATTATGAACATGACAGGACATAAACGATTGGGGGTGGGCGAACTATGCAAGGAAAGGAGGTTGAGACCTGATTCTCCTTCTTTTGCTCATACAGTGCATGCTTCTTTTGGATCGCGGCGTTGGTTAAGTGTACAAAGGCACTGCTCGCGTCTTGTCCTTTACCAAAGCCATCCACTGTGTACTTCTCTAGTGACATCCTACAGTACCCGGGATGGAAGTAGGCCTTGTAGTGCGGGTCGTTGCAGGCCACCAGAAGATAACAGCGAATGTCAAACTTATAACCGTCCACCAGTAATGGATCCTCGAGATACTTCTGCACAATTCCGATCCTTTTGCCGTGAGAGAAAGCGGCCGTGGCAGATGCGGATGAGGATTGGTTGGAAGAGGACTCTGGTGGCGGCAGGGATCGGTCACGGGTGACGTCTATTGACGATCGTGAAGGGGAGGTAGATGAGGTATGGGACAGCGAGGGGTTGGGAGCGAGGCGGAGACTTGAGCCGCGAGAGGTGGCCGAGGTCAGTGGTTGGGATGAGGCCGGAGTAGATGAAGAGGCGGAGCCCTCCACTTCAGAGGGCTCCCGGCACATCGCTGCAATCGCGTCTTTCCCCTTCACCACACAAACGCCTCTGCCTCTAAGAAAACGATTCGACCAAAGTCACGGTCAGAGAACAAGGGACGAGAGCCAGCCTCCCACACTCCTAGGACACACATTCCCCCACCCTCTCCACGTATCCTTCTCGGTACATACACAATAAGAATATACCGCGAGCACTACTGCAGGTGTACCTGTTGCTGCACGGAGGCTTATATATCCACAAGGAGTCCCTCCCTGTGCGTTCCCTTCGCCGATCCTCGTCTTTCAACAGCGCCAGGTACTCTCCAGGCACATCTAACTGGAAGGTCTCAGGTAGCCAGGGCGGGGTCTGAGGAGGGGCAGTTGGATCGCAGAGGGGGGAGGGCGATCGACGAGAGCAGAAGTAGTCCCGCATGGTCTCTAGAAGTCCCAGTTTGGTGGATATGCAGTCGTTATTCGGTATGTGGTTCACCATCTGTTGTAAGACGACAACAAGATAAGTGTGAGGTCAGAGAGACCGGGTGGGTGTAAAGATCAAGAACAAGCCTTGCAACTTGGGCACAAGGCATATGGGCGGGGGACGAGTCCGAGCCATGTCCGGGACCCGGTAAGGTCGGGACAGGCATATCAAGTGTAACAATGAATGGGAGCATTCGAGCAATCCAACGAATCAGCTGAGCTTAGTGTGCAGTCGATATAGAGCCCCGGGGTCGCACCTGTCCCGGGACATGAGACCTGTAGTCGATCTGAGACCGTCGCTCCACCCACTTCAGATTGTAACGGACACTGAAGGTGTACTCGAAGGGCAGTTGGCTCCAGCCACGATCGTCCAGAGCCTTCTTTACCAACCGCCAACCGTTGGACCTCCCTATCCACCAATCAGATGTACAACACGCGTATTTAAAATATCACTTAACTTGGATTTGAAGGAAAATAAAGTAATATCATAAGGAAAGTATCCCCCATGAGCAAAAAGCAAAGCGAATCTTTCAGCGCGGCGGGCATCCATATACAATACGTGAAGACTGATGAATGAAAGGAAGTAGCGGGTAGATGAGGTAGGATTAATCTAGGTGGGCCCTGCGAGTGGTGTGGTGTGTGGCTACGAAGGTTGAGCGGAATTGTTTTGGGTATTGCTTTCCCCTCGGCCACTCCAACTAACCTACGTAATATGTAAGTGGGCCGCCAGCGGCTGAGTCTCCAGCGCTCGTTTTGCCTTTTCTGGAAGCGGGAACAGATAGCGCTCGGGATTTCTTCGATATGCGCGATATTTGCAGTGCTGTTGCCAGGGCCGATACAGAGTCTGGTGCGGTGAGATTTGATTTATCACAAGACGGTCCCGCCGGATTCTTCCGATTTGGGTGACGGGGAGAGTTCGGTAGATTTAAATCGGATCGGTTGGCGAAGGAGAACTCATTTTCTACATTTAATATTCGTGGCTGCTCCATTGTGTTTATGTTAAAGTCAGCGGTATTTATCGTTTCGTTCATTTCATTTTTCTCAGTAGATACATCTTCATCTTGCTCCTCATCTGCTGCCTCATCATCGGCCATGGCAAATATTGACTTGGGGTTGTAACCGCTGGACGGGGGAATATACCAATCATGCTCAGCGCAATGACTCACACATTCACCTTCCAACCAAGTATCAATACTTCTGAAATGATAACTAATTAGACTCCATTTTGAAGATGTAAATTTAAAAGATGGAAATATTTGAATCGTTCCAGTTTGGTATCTCGCCCCGATACATGATTCCTTGCTTTCTGGTCCACCTAAAAAGATTTCAACGTGAACAATATTGTGCTTTTGTTTCTTCGACCTGGAGCTGAAGAAAGAACCCTCGTAAAATATCAAATCACCAGTTTGGAGTTCCTCTTCGGAAATTACTTTCGGCAACGTATCGAATTGGTACGCTTGATTCCAACTTCCTATCTGGAATCCAAAATCAGAAGCCATATCTCTAACACATTGACGGATGAGACCACAGCTGTAAATCATTGAAACGGTAAGATACACGCGAATATATATATATCACGTTTCCATACGTACGAACCAGTCGAGGTAAAGCGGAGAAGGCAATGTATCGGGCGCTTTGTACTTTTCATGATACGGCACACCAATATACTTGAAAGCCGTTTCAACAAACTTGGTTCTCAACGCAAATTTTTCTTCAGCAGTCCGAGATTTTATTGATCCAGAGATTTTTTCTGAAAGTACTTTTTGTAGTCTCAACTCTTGGGCTTTCCGTTGACGAAAGCTCTCAAAGGCCATCTGCAAGGAAATATCTGATTCTTCCATTTTTTCGCCTAGGGCAGACCTAAATTTGCAGAATAAGCTACAAAAATAATAAAATTAGGGTATTATTTGTAATTCAAAAATGATAACCCCCCCAAATTCAAATAATTTTATTGAAATCGGTGACGTGTGCCTACAAAATGAATTTGACAGAAACGAACACCGCATTATTGTCAACTGAGAAGATGGATTTCGTCTCAGAAACGTTGTTGCTGAAGGAACCAATTGGGGACAAACAACTCGAATGCCCAGATCCGACATGTGGGAAAAGGTTTCATAGTTGCTGGAGTTTGACGAGGCACACCCGAACTCACAATGGCGACAAGCCATTTAAATGTTCTATCCCAGGCTGTTTTAAGGTTCGAATCACAAGGGTACTTTGTCTTAACTTTTTAAACCTTCTATTGTCCTCAGAACTTTGTAGAGAAATGCGCTCTCCGACGTCATGAACAAACTCACAGCGAAGAAAAGCATTGGAGTTGCCCGGTGCAGAATTGCGGCAAAAAGTTTAAGTTGAAGGAATATTTGGGTAAAATAAGATATTGTAGTAATGATCAAACATATCTAAACAAATCTTGCTAGATGTTCACAAGAGGACTCATATGAAAACGAAGGACGAGCCAAAGCATCGAGAAATCAACGATTTTAAGGGCGATCACCCGAAGGACTCTGTTTTAATGTAAGAACACTCTTTTCTTTCTCGTGCACTTATTAAAGAATTGTTTTGAACAGTGAACAATTGCGAGATCGCCTCATACGGAATAATATTCAGCGGAACGTCGAATCTAACCAATTGATAAAAGAAAATTTGCAGCTCAAACTCTGCCTCAGAGAATGTGGGCAAGCGCTGGAGCAAGCAGTAGCTCTTCTACAAACTCGTCTACAAGGATCCACTGATTCGGTGCCTCCAATACTATTAGAAATTTTGACGAGAATCTCCATGGTGAATCAGCACTTCGCCAGCCAGGAGCAGCTCTCAACCTCAAATCCGAGCAACGACTTGACATCAACTGTCAGCCCTGATGTTGCTAGTTCTGAGGAGGATATCGGACAGAAGCGTCCCATGGATATGATAGTTGGCTCTGGAACATCCGATGTTGCGCCACCACTGAAAAAGACGATGACTGAGGAGAGTAGCGTATCGTATCCTGGTGTGCCTGCAGCTGATGATATCTATTGTGTTGAAATCTTTCCAAGTGGTGATAACGCCTCCTCAGAGCGACAACAAGCCAGCGAAGTACAGGACGGATCCGCGATGGATACTCTAGCCTTCGCAGCCTCCATGTACTCCTCCACCAACTCTGCCACAGGACCCGTATTCCCAACCACTCCAGTGGTTTAAATATTCCAATGTATTTCCCTCTCCCTCGACCAAGTGGCGCTGTCGAAAATGTGGCGCTTCACTGATTGGGTGGCGACTTGATGTTATTACGATCTTAGAATGGGGTTGCAGTTAAGGTGGCCCAGTATCCCTTCGAGCCTATTGGGGTAGTTTACTCGAACAAACTGTTACCAATGGACTGCATCGATACAAAGTAAACCTGTCAATCGGTATGTTGGGTTTCTGTTTGCGCGTCCGCCCGTTCACATGTCATCACGTGATAATGTCGTCTCGGAGGAGGTTATGTTACTAAATCTCACAAGCTATCGGGCCATCCCTCATTCCCCACACCTCCAAGATTACTTTCGGAGTCCTGTGATAGATCACGGTAGATAGTAGCTTCCTTAATTTAATCATTTTTCTTGTTGGAGAAGAAGTGATGTGCGTAGACTTATCTCCTTACTTCCAAGTAAGGAAACAACAATTCTTAGTAGTAGATCTGAAGGGGGGGTGATTCCTTTCTACGAAATCGAGAACGCTTAGAAGCTGGCTGATTTCTCTGATTAGTGTGTGTTTTTTTTGTCCGGAAACCGGACAAGACATTCACAGTAGCTTAAAATTTTGTCCTGTCAGAAAATTTTGTCTGTCTTCTGGACAAAAATCATCACAAAATGAACGATATTTGTCGGATGCAATATCATGCTGGTCTCTTCGTGGTTTTTCAATTTTCTTTTTTCCCTATCGTTTTTAGGTGCTTGTCGGAAGGGAATTCAACGTGGATGCTCTAGATCTTCATGTTTTCGAATATCTAAATATGCAGTTTTTTAGGGGCCTTATATCTAGTATCATGTCATCTTCTTAGGCTAAGAAGGTAATTTCTGAATATTGTTATTGCTCAACAGTAATTGAGGTCACCAAATCTGCGTGCATTCTCAAATCTTTGCAGGAAAAGCTATTTGAAAACTTGCAAGGTAAATTACAGAAAAAAGGCCTTGAAATACGGGCTGCTACGATTTTCTTACAGTAAATTCATAATTTTCTTGGCAATTATAGGGAAGCATGATTGTGCCCTATTGCGAACCCTGTTAGCGGCATATTTTTGCAGTTTTCGAATACGTTCAATAATTTATATGGCGGCTTAGGTGTTAATTTCTCTTACCCTGAGATAATTGCCATACCCCTTGCTGTTTCATATTGCTAATAAATTTTCCCGGCGCCTTACTACGCCTGCATTAATTCTACGACAAGCAATTTGGATTTTAATTACTAAATAATCTGCTATTCTGGCATAATCATTCGTTCACATTTCTTAAATAATCTGCTATTCTGGCATTATCATTGTTTCACATTTTACAAGAGCAGGCCAAATTACAAGAGTATGCTCTACAGCAATTTCAGCAAGCGCAGTGTGCCGCGGCGCACACCGCCCTGTAGAAGGCGCACTACCACTCGAAAGACTGGTGGTGGAGGCTGCTCTACGCGGCCCTCGTAGTGATGGGGTGGTTGTGAGTGCTCCGTTTGCAGCAGCTGCTCGTATCTAGATGGAAAGAGGCTAAAAGTATCAGCGGTGTTAGGTCCCCGCCACTGGGGTGTGCGCCATCTGTTGTGCGCACGAGCTGGTTGCCGCAGTCGCCAGTCGTCACCACCACTCACAGGAGCCAAGGAGACGAGGCAGGAGGAGGAGCACGAGGGTGCATCATGGTCGCCCCTCCATGTGTGCCCCTAGTAGTATTTAGATATGTGTGGAGAGATACTTGGTGCGCAACTTTTTTCCATGTTATTTTTAATCTTCTAGAACAAGATCATTTTTATCATTTACAAAGAGACAAAAATTGACATTTCGGATCGATAACATCGACAAGCTACAAGTAAATTGAAGAGGGCCAATTTTAAGTCAAGTGGAAATGTAAATCACACAAAATGGGGCCCAAGTACCCAACCTAGGCACAGGAGATTTTTGATAAAATTCAGACATAAATACCGTTTGAAAGATTCTTACCAAAAATGACGCTGTGTGATGAATTTAACCTTCATTGAGCTCTAGAACCAAGAAAATCTAAGTTTGATTAAAATATATAGAAAATCCATTAAACTATGATTTTCAGGTTCCTGAGCAGAATACTTATTTATTTCCTCGGATGAGAGTGGTGAGGTCGGAAATAGTTTCATGGAAGTTACATCTATCTACGCATGAATAAAGGGCTTTATAGTTAGCACTCTGCACAATTCCATCGATAATATCATCTTATTTCATAAAATAATTTTTATGTTCGAATTTCAAAATGGATTGGCCACAGTCACCGTTTCGGACAAAAAACACACACACTAATTTCTCTGATTACCTTCTCAGTCAAGCATGTCGTCTCATTCACAAAAACAGACCTTGATTCGTCAATGAAATATTCAAAGAATAAGAAAAAGAATATCGAGACAACATCGAATAAGCAATTAGACGCTCCCATGTTGGAATATTCGCTAGTGCTCACGAAGACTATGTATAAGGTACACAGAAAGATTCTTAGCAACCAGATAATTAATTAATATAATTATTATAATTGTGTGCTGACGTAATAAAAAATAGATATGAATCCAAGAGACGCATGGAAATACTGTTTGTAAAATAATCATACATTCAACAAACGTGATGAACGTAATTACATTTATTTAGCAATAGTGTACTTCGTAGAATTGAGCAAGGCCAGATTACCAAGCTAGAAAATCCAGAAAGGATCTACACTAACAGATAGTAATCACACAGAACAGGAAGACGCCGTAAAAACCAGCATCCTCTATGAACCAAGGGGTAAGTCTCGTTACCGAGTAGAGGGAACCGAGCGAATGCACTCGGAGATAAACTCTAGTCGCCAATTAGGTTCCCATGCACTTAGGCGGGTGATATGCACTGGCTGGACGATAACGGATGGCTATTCGCAGGAAGAACGCAGGCCGAGGACCAACGATAGGGGCGAGGTTTGTAGGAGCGCTGCCGCGTTGCAGCAGAGGTCAGGCAGGTGCTCGAGGACCAGGATAGACAAGGGTCCCCGCATCCAAGCGCTGCGAGTAGGTCAGCTGCAGCATTTTCATTCGCTAGGGGGGTGTCCGCATTCGTATGGGACGGGATCCAGGAGATAGACACATCATACGTCTGCTTTACTGCGGCGAGGAGAGTATAATATAGCAGTGAACCCTTAGAGCCCTACAAATCACCCGATATATTGGGTACCTCGGCCTCCGGTATATCAAAGTGTAAAAGACATAAAGCTTTCAAACTATCGCTGGCCGCATTGCACCCAGAGACTAGTAAAACTTTCTAATTGCCACGAAGTCAACAAATTGGCAGAGACCCGGGTGAATATACTTGGGGTTCATACTTACTCGCCGACTATATCACCCGAGCCCACCAGGAGCGGAGGGGCCGCGGGCCAGAGGGAATATATTTCATCAAGTACTGCTTGCGTCGGTCTGGAGGCGTGCCGTTTGGTGCAACTCCGCCAGGTCGGAGTGGGAGTGGGTGCCCTCCGTCGTCGGGGCTCCGAAGGGGACGCGCGCTGTCGCGAGGAGGAGCTGGTGCATCCCCTGACCGCCAGTCAGTCAACAGCCGCGTTGCCGAGAGAGTCCGGGGTGTCAGAAGTGCAGTGAGCCTTTTGGTATTCTGACGTTGCACCAAGACCAACCCTCTGCGTATGCGGCGAATAAGCTCCTTGTTGCACCTCCCCTTGACATGGTTGGTTGCATAGAGTGACACAATTCTTGCTGCCAGTGAGGATGTCAAAGTTTCGACGATCAGTAGCGATGAGGGGTAGAGTGGAAAGTATCCACCGTACGGCACTCAATTCCCCAGCGTTGCTGGTAGAGCCTGCCTTACGCTCCGTGTCTACGGGGCCCAAGAAGTCAACTACAATGTTCTGATGAGCCAGATTCTCTGAATGCGGTTCCATGGTTGACCGAGAATGAACGAAATCTTCCACTTGCCGCCGCGTCTTGAAACGTTTGGCAGATGAATCTTCTTCCAATGGTTTGCAGATGAATCTCCTTCCGGGTGGTGTAAACACCAGAGACATGTCCAAGACGAACTTGTCACTTTAATAAAATGTCTATAAGAAGAGCTCCATAAAATCAATTGGGATCGACGGCAGGAAGGGCTTAATACAGCTTGAATTTGCGTTGAGTACGTGCAGCAGCCGCTTCTAGTAAGTTTGTGGCCAATTTCGTCATCTCTCAGATGACGTCGAGACTGTGCTCCAGTTGGTGACTAGTGCCAGTGAGAACCGCGTCGATACCCGCCGCGGTGTCCGTAGAAAGAAGAGCTTCTGACATGAGGTCGAGCTGAGAAAAGCTCCAGTTGCCAAGACAAATCCGGCCGCCTTCAGGGGAGCGAACGAGTTTCAGGGCCTTCGGGATGAGAAGCTGTTCCAGATAAGTGTCCAGATTTCCAGTCCCTCCCGCTCTCGGATTGTTTACCCTCCGTTTTTCTCTGCGGCACCTGAACTCGGCGTGACGACATCCGCGGAGCCCCAACCCTTGTTCCACTCGAAGTGCGCATTCATTACTTGCGTCTTCTCGGAGCGCAGCGCTCCAGAGTTGCCAACCTTTTTTATAGGTCTGATCCCCTCATATGGGAGAATCTACACCTTCAAGGTACTGCACCTACCATCCCTCCGTCAAGGTTTACGCAGCTTTAAATTCTTTCATGAAAGCAATTGAATAATTGGACACAATCAGTGCAAGGGAGCGCGTTGCTGAGAGGGACAAGCTCCTGACATGCACTCTGTGCAGTAGAGTACACGGGGTATCCTCGGACGCCAATGACGATGTCTTCCAACTGTGCCCATATCCTTTACCGGTGTACAGAGTCGACATGCGTCTAATGACGCACTGGCGCTCTACTTCTCACGAGGAAGCGGACACGACTTTTGTCCGGCTGGAATTACGGAGGCGTGATGCCGGTACTGGCGTACTCACTTGTAAACAACATACCCATGTTTGGCGAGGTCAGGCGAGACGAATAGAGGATTGGGACACGTGGGTGGTGAAGACCGTGAAAATTGTCGGCCGACAAGTTTGTGAAACCGTACAGTGGTGCGAATTGATGAATTTGAATGCACAGATCAATGTCATCGTTCTCTGCGTCGTGGTCCCACAAAGCCCGCCGGAGAATACCTGTGAGGAACAGGACTTGAGTGGAGGGACGGAGCGCGGATTTAGCGAGCACTTCATTAAGCACCGCCGCAGCCCAAGTTTGATGGTCGCTGGTGTACACAGGCGAGGGTGAGACGCGGAGAATTTTCCTTGATTACGGCACTGTGCACGGGAGAACAGCCTGTTCTCGTGTGAAGACCGACATAAACGTGCTGAGAACCGACCGCCACCCCACTGCCGACAGAAATGAGTGGTATCGGTGATGCGATACACCGGATGGGCTCAACCTTTTGCCGACTCTGGAGGATGGAAAGAAGGAAGCTAAAGGAAGGCTCCGTGAAGTGTCAGGCTTGATCTGAGGCAGACACAACGCATCGAATTAATGGGTGTCCAATAAGGTCTCTCCCTGCCCAACACCCCCCTGATTGAGATTCCCATTGAACCAGACCTCCGCAGAGGAAGAGATGAAAATCGTATAGACATTTAAAATAGAGGAAGTTCAGATGTGCCCGAAAGCGGCAAGCCCAGGAGGGAGCAATATAGGGACCGAAATGCAGGCAAGTGGGGCATGGAGCGCTGCGTCGTCAAACGCGCATTTCTTTTCTACCTGAAGAAAATCAGACTGGAGATCATGCTAAGGAGTGATGAACTACATTAGCACGTTGAGGCAGAGATGATTTTCTCGCCTCAATGTGTCCGCGGCCCAAAGTGTCCACACGGGTCGCACGATCGTAGCACACGGTCGAGTCACAAATGTTCTTGTTGAATGGGCAAAGAGATGCGCAGATATCTCTGGCCGCCCATCGACGCCGGTTGAAAGAGATTCTGAAGAATGTATGCTTTTGGTACGGCGACGAAGCTCAGCGGTAAAAGGTCAAACAATAATCTCTTACTTCTGGAGGGACCAGGCGGACAGTACCCCTACACAAGTTCACAGTTATACAGGCACTTGGAGATGGCTGTGTTGACGGCTCGGGGGTAGAACACTTGATAGATAGCGCGATTTGTGGTGGGAACAAAGGAGAAATCACTAGGGTGAATAGGATGCTAAACCCCGAGACTGCGGGAAATCTCACGAGTCTTGAGCGTGACCGAGTGAGGTATCCAACCCATCATAGGAGTTGGGGAGGATTAATGGGGACCGGGAAGCGGGCACAACAATGGAAAGCTCGAAGTGTGTGTATAGCAATCGATAAATTGAACACCATTGCTTAGGTTGAGACTTAGTCAACTGTTAACAGCAGACCCTTCAGGGTGGCCCCGAAGTATTGAAGTTTAGATCCGTAAAGATGTCGCCAGCCGCCCGAAACGTACAATCTGGTTTCCCAAGCAAAACGTGATGTTTATCCGTCAGGGTGTGTTTGAGCATACATAACAGCGCAACGGGAACCGGGGCCACGTAAAGGGGCTATGAATATCCCCTTGACAAGTGCTTCTCTTGAGTTTAAAGGCGAGATTCTTTGTTGTTGATGGCATGATGCCGTCAAGGTCAAGTAAATTAATGTGAGCGGCTGCATCAAGGTCAACTTGCCACAGCTCAATTTCAAATGGTACTCCGAGGCGTTGTCAGCTAAGGAGAGTTATAGGCGTGGAGGCGGAATCGAAGGCCTTCTTCACGTCTCAAGAGCACCGAAAAATGGGATTGTGATCATGTCACATGCAGTTTCTAGGGTATTGATGAGTGGTATATTGGCAGTATCCGTGCCGCATCGTCCGATAACCGACTTCATTCAGCGCGAGGAACCTGTACTTCTGGAGTGTGTCTTGTTTGTTCAAATTTTACAAAGTTGCACAAAACGAACATCCTAACATCGGGATGCGGACCATGCATTTTCACTTCCAGGCTTTTGGGAAGAATTTATTTTCCCACATAGTGGTCGCTAGGCAGTTGTAAGCCTCTTCGATTATCTCCGTGGATAAGTTTTGATGTCTTGGTACTGTAAGCCGGACGGTCCGCCCGAGGATTGACCGTTCATTGCACATATGATGTCCTGAAAATGAGCAAGAACGGGAAGATTTTGGAAGATCTATTGAAGATCTGTGAACGCTTGGTCCTGGAATGAGACTTTTTGGAGTGCGTCCCACAAGGCATGAAGGGAGTCTGGACGGTCGCCACTTTGGGGAGGTATTATTTTTAGACCGCCTTGCTGCAAAAACCTCCACATTTGTCCGTAGCGGGATATCCGACCACTGGAGGAAGTCGATGTGAAGGGCGGGGCCGGCGGTGGCTGACTCTAAGATGTCCCGGCAGAGTGTCTCCAGGGTAGTCAAGGTGAAATTCGTTGAGCAACAGTCACACCGTTCTGACGGAACATCTGGAGAGTGCTCGCTCTGTTCATTCAATATTGCTTTAATGCAAATGTGAATGTGCGACCGTAAGGTGTTGTGCTATCTCTGATCAATATGAGGTAAAAGAAAAATGACCCGTCCCTTGCCCTCACCGACATTTAATTTGTCCCGTAGGAGTGATTAATAGAAGTGATTCGACGCCAATATGAGTCCGTGTATGTTGGAGACGTCCTGGGAGCACCATTCTGGAGGAAATACCTGTACCCCATACAGCAGGAGGGACACCGTAGTGAATGTCGAGTGAAGCAACCACCCGGTACCAATCACCAATCGCTCAGGAAAAACCCAAAATTATACGTCTAACCGGAATCGCCAGTTGTGAGCACTTCGTCCCCGCTAATGTGGCGTTGAATCCTGACTATATGGCGTCGGTCTGAGCTTGAAGTGTGGCCAAAGTGGGCTACAATTTTCTTTGTAGCGATTACGACATTTCCACTTCCGGCGGTCTGGAGTTGCCGTTAAAGTAATATCCATGAGATGAGCAAGCTGTTTAGCCTCTGTAATCGGGATTGAGGTGAGGGTACCGTTAAAGTAATATCCATGAGAGGAGCAAGTACAATTGTCTTTGCCGTTTTACACGCCCATATGAAGCGAGACCAAAGGGAGGCAAGGGCAGATAGACCGGAGAAAGCTGCAGGACTGGTCTGTCGTCGGACGTGTTGCACCACTGTCTTATGCATCCCGCTTCATACTGGGAGTGAAGGAAAGAGTGATCGTTAAAGAAAACATAGTCAATTTTCGAGCTATCGAGAAGTTTAGATGGCGGTCGGGTGATACATGTCAAATCTCCCGGTTAGGCTGTGCGCCTTGAGCTGAAACCATAGAATCGTTGAAAGAGTTCGATGTAGCCCACCCCATCCGCTCGGCCAAACCAACACGTGTTAAAGTCCCCGCCACAGATCGAGTGGTTGCCAGGAATAGCAAGGTGACGTTGGAGGCAATGTTGAATGGTGAGTTAGACATAGTGAAATATGAATTCTCGGTAATTGGTAGCGTTCAGATATGCTTTGAGACGGTGATTGAGTCCACAGTGACGGGCATCTCTGCAGGGTTATCCGTAGAGAAGCCGACGGCGTGGCCTCGGAACAAAAAGGCCAATATTTGGCAAGTTTATGTGGACAATCTTGATAGACTCACTCATTGTTGAGTTTGGATTGGAATCTGGTGGCGAGGAAACCAGAGTGACTGCCGTGTACCGCGAGCTGCCCAAGTTTTGCGGAGGCAATAATTCCCGTGTAGAGCCGTAACTCTTGCGTCGATGACTACGAGGCAGTCTATGCTAAACTAAGATAAAAAGGAAGAAATGGGTTCAGCATGCTTGAATTTCGAGCCTTTATATTGATTTTCACTATTTGATGCCGCCTTCTAGAGCTGTTTGCTAGCAGGTGGTAAAATCGACGACATTAGGTTGAAGACAAAATTAGTTCTGTGGCGCCTTCGACCTAAATGCTCCGCAGAATAATGACGGACGCATAACATCGGGAAAAGGAGGATAACAAGAGACGAGACTGGATGAGATGTGGCCGAATCGGCCGGTAACGGACCGAGAATTGGGCGGCAGTACCACATTTTTCTCTTCGAGAATCTATCAGGGTGGGATAAAGGCATCCTAAGGGTCCGCCGAATTCAGACGCTGTGATTGGCAACTTGTTGGTAACGCGTGATCGCAGAGAAGACAGCGTCTATGACTTGTAGAGGGTCGTGGCACTGGATGAACGGTGGACGATCCCTACAGTTGAAAGAGTTTGAGAAGGTTGGGGACATTGAGCGAATTCAGACCGGCGATCCGAGCATGTGATAGATGGGAATAACTCGCACAGAGAGTGAAGTGCGAGTTGTAGACGTTAACGAATGCTGTGGGTTAGCAGCCCGCTAATGACCAGGTATATTGAAAAGGTAGCCTTCAGCGCGTTTTCAGAACGAGGGAGTTGTATCCATTACATGTTTGTATGTAGCAAGAAGTGCAATGATTACAGTGGACCGTAACGGTTGATAACCGTAGACCAATGTGAGGACCGGTTGACTATCAAGCAAGGACCTGCACCAGGTCTGGTTCGTTTGCGTACAAGACCCGACTCTAGAGGAGTTAAAAAATAATAACAAACCAGGCTTGGTGTGGAGTGTCATGGGAGACATCGGATGACAACTGCTAGGGTAGACGAAGGGAGATCTGCTAGAGACGAATCACTGCCAGGAATGCCGAGTAAGCTGGTGGAGATTGTCTGTAGGACAGGAACTGCTGAAGCTTATTGTATTTGGAAAAGCAGCCGGCGTGGACTCTTTGGCTGCCGTAGGGAGGGAGGGCATGCCCTCTGCTACACTTGGAGACGAGTCAAGTGGGGTCACAAGACGGCTCCGACGGATTTGCACCCCCGGGAGCCCACTCAGGAGAGTATACACAGTTGTGGCAGGAAGTTCTCTGAAAAGAAAAATTTCGGAGTTGAAACTCGAGTTGGGAGAAGTAACAGCACCGAGCCGAAACGACGAGAGTGTTGGAGACAGGCTATCCACGGACTTCCAGATTGCCCCCGGAGAACGCGTATAATTTCGTGGTTACTCAACCATTGAGGCCGTGGGGCATGATGCAATCACGAGAACCTAGCCATATTGTATTTTGCCTTGAAGCTTGTGGTGTGTGTCTGCATCAAGGCGGGGAATTGAATGCCAGAATCAATGGTTCATGATGAAATTTTTTCACCCGGTCTGTGTCAAAATATTCGCTTGAGCAACATAAGAACGCCACGAGGAGGACCGCTGGAGCACCATCAGTGCACGTGGAACCATGGATATCCACGCTGGGTTATCCACGGTACCGTAATTATCCATGGATAATACGGCAT
>VKHC01000055.1:0-15147 GCA_015143735.1 Synura sp. LO234KE | reverse complement strand
TTGATGGACGAAGTTGTTGTGCGATACTTACAGCATAGCAACGACATTTCGCATTTGATCAGCCGATAGCTTGGATTCATCTATAAGATCGATGTCTTTCATTACAATTCCGAACTCTCTCAGGCGATGTAGAGGCTCGCCGTAAGTAAACCAACCATTGACTCGCCTTATTTCCTGGCTTTCGGAAAGAAAATCATCAATTATGTCCATATTAACTTCTAAATCTTTGTCGATGTTGTTCCAATAGTTCACGATTCGCTCCTCACCCGTGCATAACCGAATTACTACCCAGACAGGCAGAGATCGTAAGGGTTTCATCGCCTGAGCAACATCGCCATCGCTGGATTCACCATCGGTGGCAATAACGAGAACGGCTCTCTGTCTATTTGCCCGCAGTTGAGGTTCTAATATACATATTTTCTGGACAACTTCATTTATGTGCCGACAAAGTGGTGTTCCCCCATTCGGAGATTGATCAAGTAATGACAGAAGAACTCTGTATCCTTGCCCGTTGTCATTCTTGCATCCTACCATAATAGAGTCAGAATTGTTTAACAAGCGAAATTCGGTTGGAGCACGAGCAGCTTCTGCTAATTCGGCATGAAATTTTAGAGACTCACACAATTCAGACCACCGAGAGCATGGCAACTCTCTAATGTGATAGAAATGTTCAGAAAGGAACAAGTTAAACAAATACTTAATTAATTAATGCATTACTTCAGTTTTTTTCCACTCGGAAGAAGCCTTTTACCATCATTTGTTGTCATCGACCCTGAATCATCAACAATTATAAATCTAATCGGTAATTGGACGCAACCGTTCACGAGGAGTTCTTGTAATCCAACAGGCCAATCATTCCGAGCGAGAAATTGTCGTGCTCCCACTTCATCAGGTGTTGGTAATTGCATTTCTCCGGATGGTGCGCCAGTTGTAACCTTGAAACCCGACCCCACGAAAAACAACTAACTGCTTGCACTTACTTGCAACATACAACGTAAATTTTCAGTTGTGCGCTTTATTTCGGCTAAAAAAAATTATTTTAAATTTTAAACTTACCTGAAATTATCTTTTGAGTAAGGACTTGTTGTTTTAGCGATTTGTTGACAAAAACATTGTTTAATTTTCGAAACACTCCGCTGCCACTGATTAAATATTCTTTCCCGTCTCAATTACTCACTTTACTCCGCTTGGTGGAGACAGTGCTAGATCCAAGTGGCTTATTGACTATCTGCTGCTGTTCAAGGGAATATATATGGAGATTTCAAATCCGATAACGGTACTTAGCTCATAAACCAAACAGAGTTTCCAATCACGCCTTGAAATTCCAAGCAAGTGCATTCGTCGTACGTGATGGCGCCGGTAAACTTACTTACGCTTTCATAAAATTTCATATGCTCGTATAATTAATATTCCATTTCTTCCACTTGTTTGAACTATGTTGTTTAAAATCATTTTCTTGAATTTGGACGCAATAGATTTATTAATTTGCTATTTCATATATAATTTAATCGTTCCATTAATTTTGGTGTGTGGTAATTGACATGTTATTTATTTTAATTTTTTCATACATCCGTTGTAAGCATTCACAGGTAGTAGGAAGTATTAAAATATTTATAATTTACGAAACAGTTTATGATGCATATATGAAATTTTAAGATGATGAGATCGATCTTCATGTCTTCAGTTTTGTGCATAACTAATATATGCTCCATAATAGAATTATCGAGCTGTAAATTCGCTTCACAAGTAAATTTTATACTTGTATTCATGATTGTTAGACCAATACTATTCGTGAAGTACTTCCGGTGCCTAATGTCAATGTGTTCCAGAACACAGCATATTTACCACAATTTCAACTACGTTTTCGTTTTTTATCCTTGTACCGGAATCCGTAGTAAAGCCTGCATACTTTAGGAAAACGAAAGTATCAAGAAAAGTATTAAAAGTATTCCGCAAAATTACCGCACTTCACGAAAAAATAGTTTTTGGTTTGGAAGTGTTTCAACCACAGCATATAACCAATGTGTCAAGTAAAACAGCATAAGGTGCCAATGGCAAATTAATTCATAAACGAGCAGTGGTATTCGTAGCTATTTTATGTGGTTCCAAACTTGTTTCTTATTATGATGGTATTCGTGCGCCCGGTCGTGTACTCTCCTGACAAAGCAAGAGTTTTTGTACTTAGTCACCATACCCTTTGTGCCCGAGGGGCTAATAGCGACCGATGAGGGGTGGAGGGCCTCGTGCCCAAAATCGAATGGCTGGTTATTTACTGAGTCAGCATGCTGAAGGATGACAAAAATCATGCAAGGCAGAAAAACTGTGTAAGTAACCACCCTCCTCGAAGCAATTGCGCCCACCCCGTTGGAACTCCTCGCGGTCGTCAGTATCGGCCCCAGAGGGATTTTATGTCTACACGATCCGGAAAGCAGATGAGGTCACGTGTACTACCCAGCCGGTGGAGCCATTCGGTTCAAATGCCGTCCGTGAAGAAAAAGGCCACCAGGTCCTCAAGGAGCGGGTGGTCCGGGCCCGACGTCATGGCCATGTAGTCATTCGCCTCCTTCCGGGACACGAACCTTTTAAAGTCAGTTGGATGTTGATTGTCTGGGGCGAGGCAGCCTTTTTCAATGACGTATATAGATGCCATCAACGTGACGAAGCCGAACGGCATAGGATACCGGTGACGACACCGTTGAAGGTGGACGGGGCGTATGACATCGTCTTTAGAAGGTCCGTATAGTTGAGGGATCAGCTTCTGGGGTGGAGATAGCTTGCTGCCTCGCCCACGAGATGATATCAATTCTGCTAACAAGGTGTTTGCTCAGAGTGACACTCTCGTTCAGAGCTGGCATTGCGTCACTGTATGGAGGACCACACGGTCTAGTTGCGTGGTCTGGAAAATGGTCGAGTTGCCAAGGCAGATTCTGTGTCCATGTTCAGAGACCAATATTGAAGCAGGACAGTCAACGGTTAAGGTAAAAAAATATGAAGTAGTTTATCCAAGTTCTGCCCAGCTGTGGCCACCAGTGGATGTTGGCAAGAAAGAAAGAATTGGCCACGCGTTTTGTCCGCAGAGATGACACCAAAGGAGGGTAGTTCGCCGTTCGTCTTGGCAGGAGCTATGTCCACCATTCCAGTGTCATTCGCAAAGGAGCCGTTCATATTGGCCCCGGGCACCGGGAGAGTGGCCCGCCATGTTGAGCATATTGGTCGCAAAAAGGAGGATTACATCCTGCCACTAGGGGAATAGGAGTCTGGTGACCCTGTGTTCGTCCCGAGCGATCTGTGCGGCAAGGCGCTGCTGGTCCAAGATCCGGGAGTTGAGGGGAATTAGCAGCCGTGTTAACATCCCACCTGAGGACCAGAGAATGGGCAACGATTCGATCTCCGAAGTAGCGCGAGGGTCAATTATGGTGGAATAAGTTCTCCTTGGAGAGACCCGTAACGGTAAAAGAGGTGGCAAGCGTCGTACCCAAGGCTGCACCCGACCTACTAGTATGGGGGCAGAAAGGTCGGTGGGGGTGGAGGCGTAGAGGACTCGACAGAATGACGTGAGTTAGAGAAGGCAAGTTCATGAAGACACTACGCAACATCATTAGAGAAGGTAGAGGGCGGAGTACGGAAGGACTTAGCGAGAGATTCGACTAAAATGTCTATGTCTCGGATGTCTTCCTTTGGATCAACTTCATGTGATCGGTAGTTCGTAAGACGCAGAGAGACATGTAGAAAGTACACGTGCGCAGAAACGAGAGGAGCGGCGAGAACCCGGAGGAGCAGTGGAGTTGGACTAAACCGTTCGCCGGACTCCAGGGGCAGGAGCGTCGAGGTGCGATACAAGGGGATCTCCGGAGAAAATGGGCGGAGCGACCAATATGCCCAGGTGCGGGATATGGAACCACCCGGAGTACCTCGACCATGTCCGGAAGAGAATTTAGGGTAGACAGAGGTGGGGGGAGTCCCCTGTGATGAGGTGAGCCGGAGGAGAGATCGAGAGTAACACGAGAAGTGCGCTGGGGGTCCAAATATGGCGGGAGAAAGGAATAGGATGCATATAGCCGCCCATATTATAGATTGATGGTGTTGCTGCCTTGTACTAGCTACGAGTCGTGGTCGATTGGCCCACGACATAGTTGGGGAGGGGTGACCACCGAGGCAATCGTTTGAGAGAGAGGGGAACTCATCGCCTGTGGAAGCGTCCAATGTCGATACAGGATGTCGACCAAATAACCCGCTGGCGTAAGGTACAGGGAGACCGAGAGAATGTCCGTGACCCGAATAGAAAGGATCTGAGCCGGGTTGGCGAGACGCCAGGCTTATTCTAGGAGACGAGAGATGGACTCATCGACAAGAAGAGGGACCCTGAGAAAGTCCTTCTAAATAGTTAGCGGGAGGTCGCTGCCAAATCAAGAAATTTATTCATACAAAGAGTCGAATTCGTTGTTATTTTATGTTTCAAACTTGTTTGATATGATATTGCGTACTCTGACGAAATCCGAGATTTTGTGTATTGGCAAATGTCATACATAGACTACGTAAATAACTATCCCCTTCGCGCCCGAGGGCGAATCGCACGACCGAAAAGTGGGTAGGGCACGAGGAGCTAGGGCGGTTCTCTTGGCATACCATACTGCTTAATACTAGGAAGCGCGTAACCGTTGTCGCGTAACCGGTAAGGCGCGTTGTGCTATAGTCGAATGGGAGTAGTGGCCGTGCGATATGTGAGAACTAGAGGCAAACCTCCAAGGACTCTTAATTCCTGAAAATAGCAGGCGAATCCATGCGGAGTGGTTCACCAGGCGCTATCCCCCATCCTCCCCTAAAAGGCGTCCGCGGAAGCAATTGAGCAGGTCATGAGGAAATTGGCCGCGGCAGCGGTGGACGGGAGAGCTCGTTGCACGAGGAGTACAAATGATCTCCTTCCATCAATTATGCATGTGAATGTGTCGCCCAGCAACGCGACCGGAGTAACGAGAGGAAGGTTTCAGCCAGGCCTTCTCCGCGAGCCGCAGGAGGTTTTCCCCAGAACAGGCCAATTAGATCCATTAACGGGACTTCAATCAATTGCACCTGATCAAATGTAAAAAGTGCCCAAGTAAACCGCCTGAGTACTGCCCACGAATTGCCACGAGACTGCAAAGCTTTTTGAGAAGTGTCGAGTGTGGCTGAACGACCATATGAATCGCGAGGAGAGCGGCATGGCTGTTTTAGGGCACACACGAATATCACTGTGTAAAGAGAAATGGAGGCGGAGACGTCACAGTGGCACCAGCCCCCTTCAATCCACAATACTTTGAGAGGCATGGCTGTTTTAGAGCACACACGAATATCACTGTGTAAAGAGAAATGGAGGCGTAGACGTCACAGTGGCACCAGCCCCCTTCAATCCACAATACTTTGTAAAAAGTCCCCGCGCTGCGACGCGAGTTTCTGAGAAGTGTACTGACGACAGTAATTCGCTCAGGGCGATTGAGACTTGAGAAACTGCAATAACCTTTTAAGGTATTGCTGATACGCTAGTTCACTGCTAAGCGCATCAGGAGAGATATTTTCTGATATTTTTCAAACCTCCATATTTAAACGCACGTTGCGGATTTCCCATATTATTTGCTGCGTCTGTCGTACATCTTTCTTATCAAAACTGAATTTTTGGTCACGATTGGGATTGATTGTGCCGGACGACTTCGCTCCGGCCAGTGAAAACGCTGTTGCAGTGTCGCGC
Source organism: Synura sp. LO234KE (assembly GCA_015143735.1). Lineage (NCBI taxonomy): Eukaryota > Synurophyceae > Synurales > Mallomonadaceae > Synura > Synura sp. LO234KE. The sequence goes on along the minus strand of VKHC01000055.1, from coordinate 9,425 downwards.
TCTTTACGAAACTATGGAAATTGGTTTAAATATTTATGAATGCGAGAAGCTACCGGTTATACCAACTTTTGATGACTTGAATGACGCTGATCTAAAAGACACATTGGCAAATTCTCAGGCCAAGCATTTTGAAGTAGAAACTTTTTTACATGCAAGCTGGGTCGATAACCGCTACTCATATATTCAAAACTTCGAGCTCCGCGCACCTGATGCATTTGGATTAAAATGGTAGTCACCAACAAAATCTTTCACTTGCCCGTACCTCTATCGGATTTTTTGGTAATTACGCTCATATGGGCGCGTGGCAATTATATGCCTGTCATGTTTTGCTATAAGCTAAGCTTAATTTTTTATTTAAAAAATACTGCATAATCCTCTTACGAAAACCTGGAGCTTGTTCATTACTAAGTCAGTAAGGTGAAAGATAAAACAAATCAAGCGGTACGACACATTGTGTAACAATCCGAACCCTATATATCATGAGCAAGCTCTATTACCGAGTAGAGGGAACCGATTTAGTAGCACTTGGTGCCTCACATGCCAGCCTCAAGTCGCCAACTAGTTCCCCATACCGTCCATGCATCGGTTGAATCCACGCACTATCAGGGCAAGCGCCTGGCGAGGCAAGAGAAGGAGGCCCTCTACAAAAAAGGTTGCCGCGGATCAACAGAGTGGAGGCATGGGCCCTGTTGGGGAGGAGGCCGCCTTTCCGTTTTGCATTTACTCGGAGGCGCCACGGTGTATTGAATCCTGGCCGAAGGTCATCTTATGCTTCGGTGCTCTGAAGCCGAGCGAGTGGGTCGGAAGAAGAAATGGCAGATCTCCTTTGCCCTAAAACCTAAAGCCGCGAGTAGATCCGCTGCCGTGTTACCTTTTTTGGAAATGGCGTTGCCCGCGTTCGTGTGTTCCGGCATCAAATAGGTGGAGATTTATTTGTCCTCCTTCTTGACTTGTTTGAGAAGCCCATCAATCCGAGTCATCACGCGAATGTTGGCCAAGGGCTAGATCGGTCGAGTAATGAATAGCTTGACACAGTAGTCGCTATTGGGCACCAGGTTCTTGTAGCGGAGATACCTCCGGAGGGAAGCTGCCCCGCACCTTTGAATCTACTCTAACGCGTGATATACGGCTCAAAGCTCATCAGTGTTGCTGCTGGCGTGCACGACATGTACCCAGTCAATATGACCCGTGGTTGTGATAACTGGACGCCAAAGTCTCGGATGTGGTAAGAGCTTGATGTGCACCCCCCTCCCATCCCGCTGAGCCAGTGGTTTTGGGATAGCCTGTAACCAGCCGCCTGCAAAACGAATGCTGGTGGGGTCCGGAAGGAAAGTAATCAAAGGACTGGGACATATCAGCTTCCACCTTCTTACGTGACGTGAATCATTTGAAATCAGCCTGCGTACCAGTATTTTGAAGTTGGACATCCTGCCACGACTAGCTGATGTCCGGGGTGTTGCTCAAGCAAACTGCAGCAAAAACTGGAGGGAGACGAGCAGTGTTTGAACGGGTTTGTACCACTGTCGCTCAAGTGCAACTGGCACTTTGATGATGGGCTTAGGGCCTGGCAGCTCAGGTAGTATTAATCCGGTTGACAAAGTGCTTGCTCAAACAGTGGAGACTGTCCTTCAAAGCGAGCACTGTATCAGTAAGGCGGACCACAAGGTCCAGTAGCTAGAACTTTCTGGTATTCCGAATAAAGAAGCTTAAGAGGACGGAAAGGAGACGGCAATATATGTATATATGTTAGTTGCCAAGGTGAGCGACAGCAAGAGGAAGTCAGAGTCGCGCCTCGCTTGAAACAGAGGAGGTTGTTGATATTAGCGAGTGCCGTCATCACACGTTTTTTTGCTAAAACTTAGCTTAGATTACATGAAATGAAATAGTTGACAATGCAAACTAAGCAGATTACTGTAAAGGCGTAGAGGCAGATTGGACAAAATGACTGACTGATCACATCTGTCCCCACCATATTATGGGAAACGAACTCGTCCGCCTGGTGGAGGTCGTTGACAAGCTTACTGGTAGCAAAGCTATCAAGTTCGTCGCCATGACGCAGCTCGTTCCCTCCGTGGTAGTTCCGGCTAGCTCTACGGCTCCCGGATGTCATTTGTCTCCCTCCTCCTCTTCAACGCGTGGGGGTTCGTGGCTACTTCTGCATTCTGCACTGGGGCACCACCAAGACTCTCCTTGGCAGAAGTCAACTAGGTTCATAGTCTGAGTTAGTATCACCGTCGTAGGCACATTTCTATCGCGTGCGTAAGGAGGGTGGCCGGGCAGTGAGGTTGGAAAGAGGGGAGTGCCATCCACGGGGGAGGTGTGGATGACACAGCGACGATTTGATTTCTGCAAATCGTAACGGGAGCGCAGCCGGCTCAGTCAAAACCAGCACCATGGCAAAAAAGATGTGGTAATCGTGATCTGATCTCTTCCCAAGCTCAGCAAGTGCGTCAGCTTGGTCGTTCCCTCGGATGCAATGTGACTTGACCTTTCGAAAGAGCAAGAGGAGCCCTTGGCGGCGAGCTTCTCGAAGACTGTTCAGACACCAGCGGATACGGTCCTGATTCTAGGACGACTTTATGAGCGGATCCGTGATATTGATTGCGTAGAGGGCGCAGGTGCTATTAAAGGAAATTTTGCAGCAGGGTAAACCAATCCACCAGGTGAGGGCCTTTCGCGGTGAGCTCACCTGTGTTGTTGCTGCTTTTTTTTACTCCTTGGTAATCGAGGTCCGAAGATGCGCAATGCACTCGGTCATACTGCTCGTGGAAAGTGAATCGGTTATACTATCCAGCGCAAGGATGAACTCCCAGCGTTGCGTCAGGTTGATTGTAGGACCCACCCGTGTAGAGGCTGAAGACATTTGTGCTACTGGCAACGAGTAGGTCCTGTGTATGTCGTCACCTTTAGGGACTCGTTGGGATTCCGATAGGATGGCGCGTCTTCGTCCAGGAAGCCTTGAAGGCCCTCGGTCGAGAAGTTGTGCAGTTGTGAGTCGGCCAGTTCATATCCTAAGTACATGCCCAGAGAGTGTTTTCGACATGGACAATGTTCCGCTTGGAAATTTGGGGAACACCATCCGCCCAAAGTCGTACAGATTGGTCGAGGGAATGGATGCGCTTCGGACAGTTCTCTGCACGTAGTATATTGAATTGACACACTAATTGGAGACAAAGTGCGCCGGCACCTTTCACAGTGGGGTGCCAAGTCGATGGTATAGAGTCGAGTCGCCTAGCGACATTCCATGCCCATCTTCTTCCTAGTACTGCTCATGGAAAGTTGTTGCAACTAGTGTTTTATCCCTAGTAAAGGGAAATCTTCATTCCAGAAGCCGTTCACGGGTGGAATCGATGACAAAGGGTGTGGGCACTCTCGATAGAAATGTGCGTATAAAAGTCCACAGATACGAGTCTCGATGTAATTGTGCGTGTTAAAGTCCACAGATACGAGGCAAAGTTTGCGGTGCCCCAACAGCCGCCTCTGGCCTTAGAATCTACGACCAAGGGTTCGATGCAATTATTCCCAACAATTTTTGATGCCTAATTACCCCCTGGATCTTCGCTTCAGGGATGGACTGAACTCACCCTTCTAGGCAGAACGTGTCATTCAAGTGAGGTTGTGCGCCTCTGGACTTACGACTCTCCCTCCCCGCCAGAGCTTTCTTTCGACGGGATTCATCTGTTACCGCACCGATGGGGGTGAGGAGCAATTCTTCAGAATTTACCTCCTCCTTGGAATTCCGGCAATTACTCGAATTGTCGGGCAGGTGGGGAACATAGTTCATCCGGTTGCCACAGACTGACCTAGAAGCTAGGCTCTCCGAGGGAGGGAGAGGAGTGCTTCAAGATGATGTTGATTCCCGCAAGGTCGTGGATGTGTTGCAGTGGAGAGGCTTGCGTGACGTGTTTGAGGCGAGTCTTGGTGGTCCCACGGAGCACTAGAAGAATAGATTTCTAGGCACATAGATATTTGCCTCTTTGTCCCAGTGACCAGAGGCGCCCCAAGGATACGGGCATGCAAAGCAGCGATCGATAGGGGGCGGATACTGAGTGCTTGGGCAGGCACAGACGTAGCGCAGAATGGACCGTTCTCCAGGATTAGTGTGTGCCGCCCGTCATAGATAGAATGGGGCTCAACTGCGACGGTTTGAGATGGAGCAAAGACGACGCAGGGATTCGAGTGGTCACTATATTGTCATCACACGTGACTTCAGCAGCCGTACTCTTCGACGTTCATAGTAGGCTGCACCTTGGCAGTATTATAGTCGACAGTTTAGTGGTATTCATGACTGTGGCGCTCATAGTGCCCTAGGGCTCTCGGGGATTTGGCCACATAGGTTGAGAGCACTGGCGGCGAAGCACAGGGTGACATCTTACCATCCCAGCTGGAAGGGTAGTGAGCAGGAGATCGACGGTAAGCTAGTATCCTGTCGTCGAGAGGAACGCGTCGTGGGCAGTGGCGCACCACGAGTTTTTACCGAAGTGTTTATCAGGAGAGACGCACTCGGAGAGCGGAGATGGACCGTTAACTGATCGCACCTTCACTTTGTACACATACTGGAACGAGCAAAGGAGGCAACCAGCTTACTCAACTGGGAGCCCTAGACGGTGCCAGCAGAGAAGTATGTCAGAGGTTTGGAGACAGAGTCAAAAACTGTTCCCGTGTCCTAGGAATAGCCGTAGAGATATTTAAGTGAGGGGAACGAAGAGAACTTTTTATTTAAATAATCCAAATTATAAGTCAACTATCCTGTATTCGTATGGAGGTACTATTTGGTTCCACTTTTGTTTATAGGCAGAGGGGATGTGCCGGTCCTGCCATATGATGAGCATGCGGTCATACGCCTCAGCGACCAACTATTGCTTTTGGGTGGGAACTGAAAGTTTGTTCTTCAATTTCGTTATCTTACCCGCGTCCTATTCTACTTCCATCTCCTAGCCGTTTGCTCCCTCGCTGTGTCATGTTGCTCGTTGGGGACTGGTAGAGTAGTCAACCTTTTCTTCAATCTCGTAAAGGATCCAACAGATGCACTTTAAGTGCAGGGACCAGAATCTTTCTGCTCGGTTATACGGTCGGCGCTGGCCAGTTGTTGAATAGTGATGGGTCATCGCCCGAAAATCTTTATTTCTTATTCACGCAGTCGACTGATTAAAATTTTCCATTTTTCGCAATTAAAAATAGGGGCCACTATTAATAGGGGCTATTAAAAGAAACCTCGCAAACATACAGCCCACCATGCAGATCGAGGCCAAGAAGGTAAGTCCGTACACAAATCCTGACCCGAGAGTCTGTCTAGCGCAGCAAGCGGATCTAGCAGCTCTGTCTCCACAGGCAAAAGAGAAGAGTACATACTATCTAGAAGTTCCTTCATCAAGAGGCACGGCGACGTGCAGGCCATCCCACATCGTCTCCTGCTGGTGTGGCATGTTCTGTCCGCTCCGGGGACGACGAACGCTCACGGAAGAGATGCTGTTTCGAAGCAGAAATATCTTCCAGGTTAACTGAGCAAGCGGCAGCAAGGAAAGGCACAACTCGGGTGGGGGAGTGAAGGGAAAAGGAGAGATCAAAGGGAGAAATTGTGCAATAAGTCCCCCAGGGTTTCATGTCACCTCCACCTGTGCTAAGGCCAGCCCAGAGTGTTGGAGTTCTCAACGGTAGTTGTTCTACTTAGATTTGCTGGGTTCTTAGCGCCATGAAAGGAAAGTTTTCAACAATCGATTAATTAATTAAAGTGTGAGAAGATCTCATACGTAGTCAATCCAATCATGAAAAGTCCAACCTTCATAAATCCAGCTTAAGTCCAACCTTCATAAATCTCGTACTAGGTTTCACGGTTAAATCAAACAAGGGTTGGTAATATGAATCCTTTCATTAATCCGTTGAATCATAAATAAATATCATCTTCTTGATCTCCGCAGTATCTTCAAAGGAGAGTCTCCTCTTCACTTGATAATCGTCGATATTCACCAATGAGTCGATATTGAATATTTAGACTTAAATGATTCTCATGAAGCTTCCGTTGATATTTACACACCACTGCAATGTCCGTAAAATATAAAACGCTAAAGATCATGTGTCTTCTCTGATAGAGCAACTAGAGCAAGACTAGATTAGAGCATCAAATATAGTAAGGTTCACTCTTTCACAGAGTGGGTTGATGACCGAGCCCCGTGGGTCAGGGTCACCAATATTATCAATGCAGCTTTCAGTGCACTCTATTTGAGAGGTGGAGAAGTAGCCCAGTAACCCCCGGAAGCACTCCCCAATCAGCATCGTCGGTGATGGCTAAAAAATGTGGTAGTTTCGTGTTGACGTTACGGTCGAGAAATGTTACTGCCGCACATGATAAAAAAAGGGCCGCGGGAAAAAATTGATCTCCTCGAGTAATCACGCCTCCCGCGCGGCCAGACATGTGCACTCGACCCGCAAGTAAAAGCTGCAGAACCCTTCAAAAATAATTTTTTCTAATTCTTTCGGGATTCGGCGTGCTAAAAATCTTTGTCCAAGCGACCGGAAACACTTTGGAACAACCTGCTCCGCCGTTGGGCCGAGTCACCAAATAGGACGATTTTTGGTTTCGAGTTGAAGCTGTCGGTTTTTGAAGCTCCCTATATTTGACTCTTTTGCCATTTCTGATATTTTGGATAACTATTAATTAACGAAGCAGATTTAATACCGAATAGGGAATTTTCACTGGGTCAAAACTACTAAGAACTAGAGTGGAAAAATACGATGACTGCAGCTACTTATGGACCACAATATCATCAAATTTAAAGTGAGCAAGGAATATTCGCAGTGTGTCTCTAACGAAATATCATCACCTTTATTAAAATCAACAAATATATTCCGTAAAAAAGGTTTGGTCACCTTGGACCACTCCTTAGATTTCGACTTCTTATTCTCTTGATGTGGATCGGGGCAAAACCCGCTACACGTTATAAGACTATAGGAGGGGTCAACAAGTGCAAGGTGGAGAGGCTTCTTCCATTTCGCAATCAGGTCCACTATTCCCTGTTTAACCGCACCATTTCTTGTTCCGTCGCTCCTATAATTGCCAACTAGCGACACTAGCTAAGTTCTTTGCGTGGCAGCACATGTTTCTTTTCGGTCGGGGGTGCATTTCTTATCTCACTTGGTAGTCTTGATCGATTCACCTAGTACTTATCGTAATTAACTTATGAGGACGTGATGCCTTCGGAAACTTTAGCAACATAATTTAAGTTTCAAGAAAAGTATGCAGTCTAAAGTGCCGCACTTTATGGTGGTCTTAGCAGCCAGAAGTTCTTCAGCACAAATCTTAAGTGACCAATACCATATAATTCCTACCATCACCAAAAGTGTTCAGTGTACAAGATGATACTTTAAAACTTGCTATCACCGCCGGAGATTTATGAATGAGCAGCAGTATGCATTGTTAGTGTAATTCCCATATTTTGTACTTGGCACTGCTCTTATATTTGCAAATGTGGTAGTATTTACATATGCAAAAGCAAATCAATCGGAGCGCGGGCGGGGAATCCATCGTAGGATATTTCGTGAGGAATCGCCGCCGCCCGTGGTATCTAACGACCCCCTCCACGTGCCGTACTATGTAATGGCAAGCCCCAATTACCGAGTAGACCACTTCAGAATTGCACCTGGAGCGCCTGCTCTAGGCTGCCGAAACGACGCCCGACACGAGTGAGTAAATGAAAGAATGGAAACGTGCAGCAGCACCACTCCCATACAAGTCGGAACAAATGACTAATATGTGAGGGGAAAGACGAGAATCATTCTATTTACATTCACAATCTCGAATACCACTTATAATACTAGTACAGACCCTCTAGTCCAGCCCTTAAGCGGAAAATTTCAGATACAGGATGACCATGCAGATAATGAACGCTCTATCCACTCGCTGATCACGGGACTAGTCGAGGTAGACGTGGAGTGGTCACCAGGCGGAACAACTTTGGTCGGTAATTATTTTGTTTGATGATGAGAATTGCTGCTTAAAGCTAATATTATGCTTGTTATTGGATATTCGGGCAGCGAGGAGAATAGTGTGTGTGTAATTTGTCAGAAACAAGAAAAAAACATACTAAACATTTTGTTTCGGACAAATATTTTGTCATTTTTTTGTCCTGAACAAATTTCATGACAAAATTCGATCGTTTTGAGCACGTTTCGTTTTTTAATTTAGGACAAAGTGAGTTGCTCTACGACATTTTTTTTTGTTGTTCATGCAAGGAGCCCGAAAGAACTCATCTTACTTGTAATATGCTGTGTATTTTTTAGCGGCGATGGTTCCGATATTGTTTTCTTGGTCATCGCTACTGCTTCCCCAGCGTGATTGGCGAGGCATGCGCTCAATGGGTCCTTTTTGGAGATATTCTATAATGCTGATTGGAAAGTCTTAATCTGACATGTATCAGCAGCGAATTTTTTCGCTTCTAATGACAAGGAATATCAGTAAGTAGCCGTATATTTTTGTGTTGCTATTTTCACTGGTCCACTGAGTAATATTCTGCTGAAACTAAATTGTCAGTACTTAACATTAACAGTTGAAAGGCTACAACAGGGATCATTTGAGGTCATATATACAGCTTGTGTATCATCGTATATGATTTGCTTTGCTTTCTTTGAATAGGCATTTTTATTTTACGATGATTGCCGTGCAACCAATGCGATTCGGAAATTTTGAGCTCATTAGTGAAATAGTCGCTATAAGTTGTTATATTTGATGTACGCGCACGTTAATAGTTGCTGAACATTAATTATGAAGTTCTTTGTGTGCATTTAAAGATTTTCGTGACTGTTGAGGCTCCTATTCATGTTTACTAGAGTCGTTAACGAATGCAAAATTGAAGCCTCAGAGCGACCGCCTAAGTAGTAGAGTGAACCGCTAGATTTAATAAAAAGCAAGAAATTAGTTACCCCTAGTCATGAAAGAGAGCAAACGTGTCTTTGGGCGCTTGAAGCAGTGAGTCTCCTGCGCGCAGCTGCCCTAGTGATATTTTATGTGCAAGTTCCTGTGAACTGCTTATCGATGCATTTGGTGACTTTGCCGTGCGTCAATTAAGCTTCCAGTACGAGCTTGAGTAATATTTTACATGTGTGGGCAGTTGGTGGAAGCGCCAGGGGCATAACAGGCTAACTCTAGTGCTTGCCAACAAAGAGGACTCTTAGGCCTGCGGAAAGGCAGCGCTAAAGGCGCTTCCACGAACCTCAAGTCTCACAGCTACGCTTTGGATTACTACTAGAACGATATTAAAGCTATCAGCGCTACTCAGACGGCTGGCGGGAGCGAGCATGGGAACAGCGGAATGATTCCACGGCAACAGAAGTACTAATTGAGGATGTGCGGACTTTCCAATACATTTCAGACTGAAGTTAAGCGTTCAAGCAAAAAACAGATAATAGTTAAACGTTAACAAATTATTAAC